>LOJH01068008.1:0-10157 GCA_001685095.1 Ellobius talpinus
GTGTTTTCTTCATTGCCTCCATTTCAGTTTTCAAGTCTTGAATTGTTTCCATTACCTGTTTGATTGTTTTTTCTTTGTGTTCCTAGGGTATCTTTTACGGATTTATTCATTTCTTCAAACTTTGTTATTCTTCTCATCCATTTCTTTATGGGAGTTTTTCACATCCTTTTTAAGGGACTGTATCGCTTTCATAATGTCTATTTTTTTCTAATTCTTCTGGATTAGGGTGTTCAAGTCTTCCTGCTGTATGGTCACTGGGTTCTGGTGTTATCATGTTGTTTTTCAGATTGTTGGAGGAATTCTTGCATTGGAGCCTGCCCATCTCTTCCTTCAAGTGCTCTCCAATGGATCTTCTGGTACAGGATCCTGGCCCCTTGCTGGCCAGGGACCTAGTAGACAAAAAGCCTAGCTTTCTGCCTGCAGGCTTAGTGAAACAAAGTAACTCCTGCTGGTTTTACTCACCACCCTTTCCCAGCCCCAAAACAGGCTAAGCTCAGGGATTTTATGACCACAAAGAAGAGAAAGGGTGCCTGGGTGCAAGCTGGGATGGAATCGGAAGAGTGAGGCAGTAGCTGGGGAGAGAAGCCCCTGCAAATGACCAGAAAGTTTAGGGGGTTGAGGAATGTCTTTGCTACCTTTCCTTTCCGTGGCTTCTGCCGGCCAGTGAGGAACATACTCACCCCTCCAATGGATCTTCTGGTACAGGATCAGGGCCCTTTGGTGGCCAAGGACCTCGCAGACAAAAGTGATTTAACTCATTTCTATTAATCTGTATATCGTCCCATGGCAGTGGCTTACCGGAACAATCCTAACAGGTGGCATCTGTCTCTGGTAGAGGATCCATGGCTTCTCTTACTCTACTTTCTTCCTCCCAGAATTCAGTTCTGTCTTGTCTGCCTACTTAAGTGCTGCCCCATCAGTCCAAGGCACTTTCTTTATTCATTAACCAATACAAGCAAAACATAGAAAGAAGGACCTCCTATACCAGGTCTTCTTTCTAGACCACTATTCTGTGGTCCTAATTTCATTTCTCCTACTGTCATAAAATACATTAGCACAAATAAAACAAACAACAGCAAAACATCCTTAGGGTGGGAGGGATGTTATTTTTGCTCACTGTTACGCAGGGACAGAATCTATCCTAGGAGACATGGCTGCAGAAAGCTGGTTCATATAGTCCAACCCACCCAGAAAGCATAGAAAATACAAAAAGTAGATTCGGGCAATTAAACCACAAAGCTGGTCCCACCACCAAATTACTACTCCCTCCATTAACATTCTACCTCTAAGATCTTCCGTAACTCTTCCCCCCAAGAGAGCCATGAACTGAGGAACAAATGTTCAAATACCTGAACCTACTGGGGACATTTTGTATTTATATAGCGTCAATGTATTAGTAGGGAATAAAAAGCTATAAAATGCTCAGAAAGACCAGGTGGTAGTGGCTTATGTTTTTAATTCCAGCACTCAGAACATAGAGACAGGAGGATCTCTGTGAGTTCAAGGAGCCTGGCCTACAAAGTGAGTTCCAGGACAACCAGGGCTATTACACTGAGAAACCCTGTAACAATTTTGAAAAAAGTTCAAAAAGAACAAATCAAATTTCTCCAAATAACGGTGCATAACTAAAATTAAAAAACTAAGTCCCTGTGCACTATAAATACAGAAGATATATTTAATAAACTGTAAACTAAGAAACAGCTCATAGTGTAGCAGAAACAAATTATCAAAACTATATATACATTCAGAAAAAGGGAAAATATGGTGGAAAGGGCTAACATACTTCTATAGTTAAAGAAAGAATAAAAGAGAAAATGGAAGAAACAATATTAAAAGAGATATAAGGAATGGATACTTCACATGCTTGTTAAATGAATCTTGAGATACAGCAAGCATAACCAATATGTGTAAATCTGTACCAAATCTCACTGAATGCCAAGTTATCTCTCCAGCCCCTTATTACCCTTGTAGAGAAAAAATTAATAGTATAACAAAGGTATGGAGATTTAAACAAAATGGGCTTAATTCCACCTTCTTTTCGAAGGTTGTTCATTCCAAAGTGACCATTTCCTGAGACTGTGACTATCTCAATCTTTGACAGAAAACAATAATATCTTTGCCTACTAATACTAGAGCAAGTCCTGTTTCACAGGAAGGGGTGGGTGTCACCTGTGACTGGTGATCCAGATTTATAAGCAAAGTAAGAGAGGTGCTAAAAAGAGCAACACTGTCCTGCTGATCAACAGAGCAAAGCTAACTGAACATTCTTGGCATTCAGTGAGATTCCAACATCTGTACTGCACTCTAAAATATTCTTCTCTGAAAGTACCTACTACTTCAGATGGCTAGCCAGAGGGCTCTAGGATACAGTGATTATATCTTCACACTAAATTTAGCAAGAAGAACAGAAAGTATGTGCCAGAAATCTTTTTTTCCTATCATTAATTGATGAGTTTGTCCAATAAGTACAATTCATTTGCAAAGGACAAGCAACTGTATTGAGAGGGAATGGATTCCTCTTTGTAAGTGTAGACAAATCACCAGCCATTTAACCGCATGCAAAAAAGAAAGTGAAGCTTGGGACCTATTAAAAAAGAAGAGTCCAAAGACAGACACCATGTGGCAAAGTCTACAGAGAAGAAGGCTGCTGTGAGTTCCTGAAGCATCCTAGTATGCCCATTCTGCCATTCACCGTCTTCAACTGGAAACCTACAATAAACACAAAGAATTTCTTATCTGATCTTCCAAGGGTAAAAGCTGAGATTGAGGAAAAGCCTGGAGATCCCATAATTCATCCTTCCCACTTCCTGAAGCAGCGTTTTCTTTCCTTCTTTTTCCTTCCTTCCTTCCTTCTTCTCTCTCTCTTTCTGTCTCTCTCTCTCTCTCCTCTTTTGGACTTATCAGAGGACACCATCAACACATAGATGGTAATATGTTATTGCTTCACTTTGCAAATTAGTTTCCATTTCTCATGACTTTCAATTCCAATGTGTACTCAGTGGGATGAGGCGGAGTTCACTATATAGACTAAAGATGGTAGAAACTAACGAGCAAACAACATGAAGCGTCAGCTATATATTAAAGTGTTTAGCAGCAGTGGCATCCTGAATTTTTATTCCACTGTTCTACTGAACATAATGGCTCAGATCAAAGGGTGTAAATCATACTGCCTGGGTTTGAATCCTGTCCCCTACCACTTGGTATGTATGGAAGAGAGAATATGCTGCTTAAACTCCTTATGCCTATGAATATATTTTATTTATTTCTGTAGGAGAAAGAACAAAACCAGGGTTCTAAGGAAGATTAAATTTGATAATACATGTAAAGTGCATTACACATAGTAAATAGTCTCTGTGAAAAATATTCATGAAGTATTCTGTCCTAAGTGGATTTATTCTTTTTTCTCCAATCACTATTTTCCTAATACTAACGAGATTTCCTATTTGGGTGCCCTGCTGTCTCCTTGGCATATGTCAAATATATCCAGTCACTTTCAGTTGTTACAGGTTAATCAATTTAAAATCCCAATGGTATATTCAATTTCAATTTTGTGCTCTTTCCTGAGCCTTCAACTCACCACTCCTCAGACAGGCCAGGATTAAGGCCCCAGGGTTTAGAATGAAATGTGAAAATATCGATTAAACTTCACTTGTCTTTCTTTCTAAAACTGTGTGCTAGAGGAATTGGTAGTCTAGTCCTATTGTTCCTCCTCCCTCTCCACTCAAGGTCAAGCATCTTCAGTGTTGGTGGACAGGGAAGAAAGATCAGCTTTTCTAGCTGTTCACTGTCCTTGCTGCATGTTCTTGGGTTGTGGTTTTTCATTTGTTTTCCTGGCTAATACTAACCATGGATACTTTCTCCATGAAAGCATCAAGTGGGATGAATAAGGATAAGATTTTATTTTATTGGTTTTTATTCATTTAGGAACTGGTACAAATGCCTCTATTTCTCTAAAGTGAGAGATCCGCCTCCTGTTCAGTATCTTCTACCACCCCCATTACCTTACAGTCTACTTTGCATAACCATCAATATGTAGGTCTCTAGGACAGTGCATTAAGCAGGATATTTTAAGTCTAACGTCTTCCCCTCATAAGCAACTGACTCATGGGAAATTCATGTATTCTTGTAAGACCAATCTGTGATAATATAACTTCATTCACTAATGCCTAGCTTCTCACCATTTTGCCTCTTGTCAAGTTCCTTTTTCATAGTGCAGCAATGTGTAGGTCTGCAATATGCATGTCCTCCTGGGAAATGAGAGGCCATTTTCTTTAAAAAACAAGCTTCTATTATTTCTTCCTCGGATTTTTGAAATAGCATCCTAAAAGGTCTCATTATTTACAACTTTGCCATATTCTTGTTGCAGCAACCAGAGTACTGTCATGAAGAGTTACATCAATAATGTCATTTCTGAGCTTAATAATCTTTAGAATTGTCATCTTGATGAAAGAAAGAAAGAAAAATCCTTAAAGGAGCTTAAAAAGCCCTGCTACACATTCAGGTTGCCCATTACTTTTTGTAGTCCATTTCCAAACTGTGCTTTTTCTCTTATTTATTCTGTTTCAGTCACACTCCCTCCTTGACAACTGCTGGTACCTCTGCCTAGAAATATTACACAAGATAACTCCAGATCTATGCTCAGGTGTCACTTCTTTGACAAAGACCTGACTGAGCATGCTATTTAAAATGCAAACCATCATCTGTAGAATGCTATATATCTACCATATAATATTTGTTGAGGGTTTTTTCCCTAAAATTTAACTGTTAAGAGGGTAAATCTTTACTTATTCATTCTTTGTGATAGCTTTGCAACAAAAACAATGTTCAGCACATAATAGAGACTCAGTAAATAAATGCTATCAACAGTGATAAATAAAAGACATGACATGGGTATCAGATCTAAGACAAAATTTTTAAATTTTAGTTTTTTAATCTTCTTTTAATATGTTTGGATAGCCCAGAAACAGGATTGCTTTTTGTCTAAGAAAATAATAATAAATATTGATACTTTTATTGTCATGGATCTCACAATTGCCTGCATATTCTCAATATGACTTAAAACCTCCGACAATGTATTTCAGTTTGGAGAAGAAAAATTCCCCAGAATTCAGCATTCACTAAAAGTAAGTAGAATCAGTTCTTTTATACAATAGTCCATAATATCTTTTTATAACAATTACTAATAAACAATAAAAGTAATTTGTGTCACTTTGCAATTTATTTTTGTGTCTCTTTGTGTCTTTTAATGTAGTAACTACCATTTTATGCTATTGATATCTTCAAGAATATAGACTTATTTATTTATACTCAAAATCTGACTTTTTGTTTGTGGTATTTTAAAATTTATACTTTATTTCCTATACTTATGACATTGCGATCTGGAAGACATTAAATTCTGATAGAATGTTGTAGGATATTTGTCCACTGTGTAAAGATTTATTGCTGTGGTTGGTATAATAAAAAACTTAAGAGACAATAGCTAGTCAGAAAAATGTAGGTGGGACTTCCGGGCAAAGAACTCAGGGAAGAAAAAAAGGCAGAGTCTTCAGGCAGATGCAGAGGAAGCAAGTTGGGCAATACAGAGATAAGGTGATGAGCCTTATGGAAGAATGTAGAATAAATATGGGTTAATTTAAGTTATAAGAACTAGAGAAACAAGCCTAAGCTAAGGCCAAACTTTTACAATTAATAACAAGCTTCTGTGCCATTATTTGTGGGTTGGTGGTCCCAACCAAAAAGCACTACTACAATAATATTCCATTGTAAGAATATTTCATAGGATTGTATTTGTTTATATATGGGCATGAGATTCTAAGTACTCTGTAAACAGGGTGCAATCCATATAACCACAGAAGTTAGGTATAGAGTGAGGCACTAGTGGGGAAGAAAGGATCTCCTCCTAAGAAAGGGAAACTAGAATAGATAATGTCTTAGTGTTTTATTGCTGTGAAGAAACACAATTACCAATTACCAAGACAATTCTTATAAAGAAAATCATTTAATTTGGAGTCTTGCTTACAGTTTCAGAGTCTTAGTTCATTATCATCATGGCAGGGATCATAGCATTACACAGGCAGACATGCACTGGAGAAGTATCTGAGACCTTATATCTTAACCTTCAGACAGCAACAATAAGGACACACCTCTTAATCCTTCCAAATAGGTCATGAACAGGGGAATAAGAGTGCAAATTGTTGAACCTATGGTAGTCATTCTCATGGAAATCACCACAGATAGTCATAGATGCAAGGTGGAGGGGGTGGGTGGACCAGAACAGGAGGATCCTAAGAGGAAGAGGATGGAAGAAGAGGATGAGGAAAAGAATATAAGGAAGGACAGCTAACATTAAAGACCGTTTGATGGGTCATAAGGAAACTTACTATAGTTGAAACATCTTAAAATATATACACATATGAAAGAAATCTAAATAGAATTATCAAATAACATGGGAGACAAAGTCTGAACTAGATATCTCTAACCACCGAAGGTGCCAGGAATGAGTTACATCTAATTGAGCTATTGGGAAACGAGCCCCATGGAAACTCCCCAACAACCCCTTTACCTATTGTAAAGGCTATTTTTGCTCTCCACAAACTGAAGTCTATTTCTGTAGACAACACCTACATAATTCATAAAACACAGAGAAGTCAAGTTAGTGTCTGCTTAGAGTCTTCACCTCTTCTGACAAGTGTTCCTGGCAGTGGAAGGTATTAATGCATGCTCTAAGAGAAGAAAGGTAAATACCAGGCCAGCCACAAACCTTCAATCTACAATGATGATCTGCCTGCATGATACTCTGGTGCAATAATGTCACAATGCTTTTGGGGTTACCAACCAACATCTGATTTAAGTTCCACTCTATAGGTGGAAATGATTCTTGACACTTCTCAGGTGACCAAGAACCTAAAACTAGATAGGCAATGGACCTAGAGAAAAAACAATTGCTATTGTTTTGCTAAAGGAACATAGCGATAAAATTCTGTTATACTCACAGATCAGTGCCTTGCTCAGCCATCATCAGAGAAGCTTCTTCATAATTGGCCAATGTACAGAGAGTGAGAGACCTGAGAAGACTCAGTTCTAAATGGGATGTCTCCATCAAATCACCCCCCCAGCCAGCGCTCAGAAATTCTGTGCAAGAGATGACAGGAAGATTATTATAGCCAGTGGGTACCGAAGACACTTAGGAAACAGCTTTCTATAGACAACAGGGCTGAAACCCAAATGAACTCACAAAAACTATGGCAACATGCACAAGGCCTGCACAGGCCTAAGTCAGGTGAGGACCTAGAACTGAGAGGGAAGTGGGCAAAAGCACTCACTAACCCAGAAGCCATCTTAAATTGGCAATTTCTGTCAAGGAGATTTAGTTTGCTCCAACAGAGCCTCACTATGCATACAAACCACAGATAAGGGCAGTTGCCACGCCCAGTAATAAAAGGCCAATACAAACAAATGATGCATTTTTGGAGGATTTTTGTCTCATAATACGATGTTTGGGCATTTTTGCTTGTTTGCTTGTTTTACCTTACAGGTCTTTTGCCTATATATTTTCCAATTTTGTGATTTTTGGGAATTCTGTGTGTGCTAGTGTATCTCTGTGCCAGTATATGTTTCTAGATATGATAGGAAAAAATAATATGATTTTATATACCTTTAAAATGATTTCGGTATTAGGGGACCTGGAAATGTAGGTTAATAGTAACTGTTCACCTAGAATGTATGATGCTCTGAGTTTGATCTTTATTAATATAATACATAAGGAATACAAACACACACACACATTCTCATGGAAATAGAGAACCAAATAAGTTTAGCCTATAAATATGGGGGTTGATAGATCCACAAATTTATTCTTTTGTAACTCATAGGGAAAGCAATTGGTTCAGTGTGTCAACTGCTTCTATAAACAATGGGTTAAGAACTTTGGAAGTAAAATTTTTGTTGTTAAAATTACATCCCTAGTAATATATAAAACTACCTAATATCTAGTAAAAATGAATAAAAATTACACAAGAGAGGGAATAGCATTTGGATCAGTATCCTTGAGCAAATGAGGTAGGATTTAATGTACAACAGAATAGATGGGTCCCTTACAGAATCAAGAATAGCTTTTTTCTATAACAAAACTAAAACTGACCAGAACTAAAGTTGTTTAAAAAACAGGTAGGTATAGTTGAGTAGAAACATTAATGGTTTCTCGTTAGCTGATACAGTTTCAGACATGAAGCCATCATGGACCATTAGTTTTGGGAAATAAGATTACTCAGTTCATTTCATAGTAATAATTTTGAAGGCTACAAGAAAAAAGACCTAAGTTCATATCCCAAGCCTTCACAAACATATTGCAAATGAGCATGGCAATCTAAGTGTAGTTTTAGCCCTCGAAAGCAGAGACAGGTGATCCATGCAACAAGATGGCTAGCTAGCCTACTCTAAACCAGGGAGTTCAGAGTTTGATTATGGGACTCTACCTCAATGATAAGGTGGAAAAACCATTGAGGAATATTTTTTACATAAACTACAGGGCTCTAAAACTTTGTGCATGTACACACACAAACATATGTACCACACACAGACACATGAAAAGAAGGTAAAAATATATAAATGTTAGCATGAAAAAAGTGAAGAGTTAGTTAATGGTGATTAATATAAAGTTAGAGTTAAATTATGGATTACAATGACTTTCTAAGAAATTAAGCTGAATGCAAAATAAAGACATATAACAGTTTTAGAATCACTAATTAGATGAGTCCCTATATTCTCAATGTAAATAATTTGGCAAGAAGTCTGTATATGAAAATAGGTATGTAGAAACAGCTAAGACATGAGAATTTTTCAGAAATACCATCTATTTGTCAACAATTGGACCAACTCATACAGGTGTCAAGTGCCATAAAATAGCACTCATACACTAAAAAGTCAATGGATATCAAGGAATGCTATCAACTCCCACTGACAGAAATCCATAGACCAAGAGTAGTCTTACCTCAACCATACAGTGTTCTTTTTATTTGTTTTGCATCAGTGTAGAACAATAGAGGCACTGTCTAACTCCAGAAAACAGAACTTATCTTAATTTATCCCAAGATGCTAATAATGTAAAAATCAACTTGTAGAATGCACAGGAAGAGCTTGTTCAAATTATTTAGAGATTATTTAAAATCCTAAAGATTTTTTGGATCCTAAAAGTCTAAGACATTGAATGCTCATAAAAGCTATACAGCTGCTACTTTTCTAGTGTATCCAATTCAATCATTCCACTCACAGTGCCTTGCTTATATAAGGAACAAACAATGAACCTCTCCACCAACATAATATACCATGACTTTAGGGCAAGATAACTTTATTATTCTTAAACTAGTTCACAGTAGAATATGAGTATTAATTTTGAATTTAAAGCACTAGTTAGATATTCCTGACTTTCATTTCCAAATATCAATTACAAAAGCTAAATATATCCATGACACTACCAGGAATAAATTCAAATATGTATTCCCAAATAAGGACTTTATAGGGGACACAAAATTGTTCCAATTGGCTTAACATGAATATCTTATGAGAATAGCCATTTATCTTTAAAAGGAAAAGCCATATTTGGTTACTGTGATAATCAGATCAAATTGAGTTAAAAAATATTCCTAGTGAGAGATACAACTATCTTTTACAAATTGCTTTCTTTAGGATATTTTTCTTATACCTAGTAATAACATTTCTACTTTTGTTCCTCAAAACATAAACATAATGAATTCACAATAAACAGTAGCAATTTAGAAAGAACATAGGCATTAGAAAATTAATTTTGGGTGTTCCTGACCAGCCAGGAGTAACTGTGGAAAGGCAGCACAAACATTCTTCAACCCCCTAACCTCTCTGGTCATTCTGCAGGGGCTTCTCTCCCCGGCTACTACCTCTCTCTACCTATCCCATCCCAGCCCACACCCAGGCTCCCCTTCCCTTCTTCAGGGCAAGAAGATCCCCCAGTTGAGCCTGTTTTGGGGCTGTGAAGGAGTGGTGAGTACAGCCAGTGGGAGTTCCACTGTTTCACTAAGCTTGCAACAAGCAAGCTAGTACTTTTGTCTGCTAGGTCCCAGGACAGCAAAGGGCACTGATCCTGTACCAGAAGATCCATTGGAGAGCATTTGAAGGAAGAGATG
>LOJH01068012.1:2619-12775 GCA_001685095.1 Ellobius talpinus
CCTATTCTTACCTTTTTTAATTTGTTATTTTTAATTCTGAGACAGGGTTTTTCTGTGTAGCCCTAGCTGTTCTAGAACTCACTCTGTAAACCAGGCTGGCCTTGAACACAGAGATCCTCCTGCCTCTGCTGCCTGAGTGCAGGGATTAAAGGTGTGCACTACCACACCAACTTCTTCTGTTTTTAATGGAGTCAAGACTCCATCAGTGTTGGAGCAACTGTCTAGTCTCGTGTGTTGTTGGGATTGTTCTTGCTGAATTATTGTGTGTGTATGTGTGTGTGTGTGTGTGTATGTATGAGTGGATTCCTAACAAGTAGAATATAGGAAAAGGTGTGGGATCTTGAATTGGTGAAGGATCAGACCTCCTGGGCTGTGTGCACTTAATTTCAAAATCATTCCCTTTGGGTAGAATTCATACCTTTCACCACATGAGCTGGTAGGCGTAGTCAGCCCTGAGCCGCCTGCCCGCCCTGCTCCTGAGCTGAGTCCAGCCCTTTGCTGTAAGAGCTTACAGAGAAGGCAGGGACCCCCTAGTCTTAGGAGGACCTGATGTCTGGGCCAGAGTCTGTCTCTCTTTCACTGTGGATGTTCAGTTTATGTGAGGGGAAAACATCTCATCCTGAAATAGACCACAGAACATGTCTGGCCTTAAGCTCTGTTTCTTGAAAGTTGTAGGCTTCCTAATGAAAGCAGCCTGATCTTTGGCTTTTGTGCCCCTGATACCTGCAGACTGTTGGAGATGCGCTAGTTGGAAGACTGATGGTCTTTCATGGGAGGGAGAGTGAGCATGTGCACTAGATCTCATTGTTGTTTTTGTTTATTTCCCTTCATACCATGGCATAGAGCCGGGCACCGTGGCTCTCCTTCACACCATGGCATAGAGCCGGGCACCGTGGCTCTCCTTCACACCATGGCATAGAGCGGGCACCGTGGCTCTCCTTCACACCATGGCATAGAGCCGGGCATGGTGTTGGAACCTGTAGTCTCAGTTGTTCAAGAGTCTGAGGCATGCCTCTCAGGTGTGCCACTGTCAATTAATTTTTAATTGTCAACCAACCAGTGATGAATAAATTCACATCCTCTTTTGGCAGTCCTAGGACTCGCCTTTCAGCCCTGTTGTGCCGAGTGTTCCTGTGGCAGGGGTTGTATGAGATCTGCGCTCTGTGCTGTAGTACACAGGAAGGGAAGACGGGTCTGGAGAGAGGTGTGCAGTCAGTGAGTCCCCTTCCTCCCTGGATCTTAATCCTGATTTCTGAGTGATTAAGGAAGATGGATTCTAGAGGTCAAATACAGAGTGCACCTTTATTGTTTTTCCTTAACTTGTATTGCAAAAAATTCAAAATACACTCAAAGTAGAGAGAACATCATAATCTGCACATAGGTATCACCTGGTTTCATGTTAGTTTTCTTAGGATATCTGCTAGGTAAAGGTCTGCCCTGTGTGGTAGATATAACCTTGGAGCTGAGGCCCTCTCAGGTGAGGATTCCCTCTTCACCCTGCAGAGAAAACCAGACAGTCTGCCTTTCCTCCCTGGCAGCAGCTCCTAGAGGAGCTGAATCTATGTGTTTTAGGTTTAAAACATTAAGGGCTTGGGAGAGAGCTCATTTGGGCACACATGAGGATCCAAGCTTGGTCCCCAGACACACATGTACAATCCGGGTGTGGTGGCACACACATGTAATCTCAGTGCTGGGGAGCAGGAGACAGGCAGGTGGCTGTGACTCAGTGGCCTAACCTACTCGATCAGCTTCAGCCCAGTGAGAGTCCTTTGTCTTTAGGGAAGTGGACAGCACTTGTCTTAGTCAGCGTTCTGTTGCTAAGAGACACCATGATCACAGCAACTCCTATGAAGGAAAACATTTAATTGGGGCTGGCTTACAGTTCATATGTTTAGTCCATTGTCATCATGGTGGGACGCACAGCAGCATGCAGGCAGACATGGTGCTGGAGAGGAAGCTGAGAGTCCTACATCTGTGTCAGAGGCAACAGGAAGAGAGAGGTGCTGGGCCTGGCTTGAGTATTTGAAACCTCAAAGCCCACTCCAGTGATGTAATTCCTCCAACAAGGTCACAGCTACTCCCAACAAGGCTACACCTCCTAACAGTGCCACTCCCTAGTGACCAAGTATTCAAGTATGTGAGCCTGTGGGGCCATTCCTATTCAGACCACCACAGCGTCTGAAGAATGGAGCCTGGGATTGTCATCTATCCTCCACAGCCACAGCAGCACACCCCAAGTCTTTTCAGATACTAGGAGTTCCAGTACAGTCTTTCCTTCACTTTGGAAAGCTTGCGTGTACGTGTGTGTCTGTGATGTGTGGTGTATGCATGTGAGTGTGGGGTGGGTGCAAATGCAGAGACAGAGCAAGACATTTGGTGTCCTTATCATGTTCCCCTTCCTGTTGTGTTAAATCACACATTTGTATATGCGTGTAAGTTTCATAGTACAGACATGTATGATGTCCGAGATGAAAAGTTGCTTTCTCTGAGTTGCACACACTGCACACAGCCAATGCATTGGAGGTTTGTAGAGTCATTCTCTCTGCCGTGTTCTTCAGCTTCACCTCTCGCTCAGGCTTCTTTCCATGTTAAGTGTCTTCCGCTCTACATTGGTTCTTTCAGTAGCTGCATCATAGATTTGATAGTGAGGTGATGTTATCTGTTCTGTTCGACATATGCATGTGTGTATATATATATTTATTTTATTATTTTATTTTATTTGTGTGTACATACACACATGAGTGCATATATATGTGTGTTGGCACAAGTATTGTGGAAGTCACATTTCCTCCTTCCACTGTGTAGGTCCTAGGGATGGAACTCAGGTTTCCAGACTTGTCATCAGGCGCCATTACCAGCTGAGTCATCTCTCTGGTACTTGTCCTGTTATATTTTAATTAACCCCTTCCTTTAAAATGATTAAAAAATTACTGTGTATATTTAATCGAGCATCTAACGTGGGCAGAGTACATTTGTGATAATAAAAACCACAAAGGACTTGATACAGCACTGCTGATTGTCTGCTGGCTTTATTGGGTTGTTTCTGTGTTTTTGTTGATAACTTCTCTTGAATCCATTCAGGAATAGCAGGTCAGTAAATTATTAGTGGTGATGATGATGATTCTAACTGCCTCACTGAAACAAATGCGCTGTTAGAAAACTCACTCTTTCCTGTAGCATGCAGTGCATTGATTTTTGCATATTAGCAGTTCTAGAAGCAACACTGTCTAACTAGAAATTACTAACTTTATTTTGTGTGTGTGTGGATGTGCACACACGCCACAGCACAACTTGTGGAAATTCTTTCTTTCTACCTTGTGGGTCCTGAGGAATTGACAGCTCATCAGGCTCAACTCTGAAGTGCCTTTACCTGCTGGGCCACCATTATCTAACTTTAAAAATCTTCATTTTCCGAGGAAGGAACTCCCTAGTCATGAGCAGCCATGAGTGCCTGGCAGTGGCAACCGTCAGCCAGCCGCATTTCGACCCTGAGCATTTTTCTGTCACTATCCCAAATATTTCACGAGCGCCATATAGCAGGTGTCCTTTTGTGTTTAGTTCATTTCATTGGCAGGTACTGTCCTCAGGTTGTTTTATTCATGTTGTGATATGAATTCAGCTTACTACATTTCATTATTCCCCAATACCGTGGAGACGTGCCGTGTTTTGTTACTCTCTGTCCTTGTGGGCTGACTGCTTCTGCTGGCTGCTGTGAATAGCTGTGTTTTGAGCATTTGTGTGTTGACGTGCAGACAAACTTCTGTTCTCTGAGTGTTTCTGTAGGAGTGGAATGGCTAGGACAAAGTTTCCCTGATGTTTAATGCTGGCGGATTACGAGACTGCGCCTGTCACAGTCCCACCAGCAGTCTATATGGGTTCCGGTTTTTCCATGTGCTTGCCCACGGCTGCCATCATCTCTGAGTTCTATCATCTGGATTTCCTAAGATTGTGCATTCTACTCTTTTGTCTTGGCCCACCCATGTGGGTTACAGATCTCACGAGAGATACCTAGCCCACCTCTACCACGGTGACCTGGATCTAAAATCTTTGGGTTTAGCTAAGGCATAGCTTTTTAGTGCTGCCTGCAGTGAAACTAGGTTGCCGATGCCTGAAGTTCAGTGGATTAATTTTTTCCATAAAACATTTTTAGGGTGCACAGGCCAAATTGCAAACTTCAGTTTCTAAAGCTCAGGTCTTAGGACATCTTTGGGGGTCTATCTTGTCTTCTACCTTGTTTGAGTTTCATCATCTGAGAACTCCAAACTGCTTGGCTCCTCAGATTCTGGGAATTTTCCAATCTATGCCTCCTGTCTTGCTGTAGGAATGCTGGGATTAACATCATGTAATACTGTACCCAGCTTTACCTGGGCTCTAGGGATCTGAACTCTGTGCTTGCACAGCAAGCGTCTTTCCCATTGAGCATCTCCCCAGCCCTGAACGCCATTGTTAGGAAACAGTATGAGCGTAGTCCTGGGAGAACCTGTCTGTCTCTGAGATTTTTCATAGTTTAACTTCTGAGGGCCCCAGGAGTGTGTCACCATGACTGTCCCTTTCTTCCTGGTCAGAGTGAGATGCTTCTTGGGACTTGTAGAGAACTTCCTTGACTTTCTATAAGGCGGTCTAGCAGTGTTGTCTGTTTGATGGGACCTTTACCAGCCAGATTAGTGGGGTAATAGAAAACTGGGTTGTGTGTACTTTTTAATCTCGTTTTTTGAAGTTACTCTATATTGCAGATATTGTACATTTGCATAGCAGTAGGTCATATGTTTCATGAGTACATGTTAGGAGTTCTACTAATACTCCTATATATATATGATACTATATATACTATATATGATCAGAAGTGTTAGAGGCTGCTGATTTAAACTGTTAACCACATTAAGACATGAGTAGAACATCGTAGGTCCATCATAAACTCTGAGGAGGTGGAAGCCAGGCTGCTATTGCCGGTTCAGTGTAGACCACAGAATGGGATGAACAGGGGAGCTCTAGCCAGAGAGCTCATAGAGCCCTGAAGGCCACTGTAGCTCTGTAGTCAAGGGACCAAAGATGGCTTACCTGTCATCATATGCCAGCAGAACTAGAGTCAGGATGTAGATCTAGTGCCGGTTTCTCACACAAGAGCCGGTCTCATCATGCCTTGGTCCTATAAAGGAGTACAGAAGCCGTGGGAGAGATGCTTACATGGTGAAGACATGGTGCTCAGGCCTAGGCTCTGAGTTCAGTCTTGCAACCCCACAGAGACAGAAGGAGAGAACTGAACTGAGTCCACAAAGTTGTCCTTTGACCACCATGCCTGTGCCACTCCCCCATCGTGCATAATGGAGGGAGGGGCCATGGGAGGAGTTGGAGGAAGGACAGGGGGAAGTGATGAAATTATACTTTGATGAATGAAATATGGACAGAAGGATATATGTCAGAAAGAATTCATATTTAACTTAACTTCAGATTCAAGAGAGGTTTTTCCTAGGGGACAACAAGCAAATTCATTCATCTCTTCAGTGTATTAGGTTCTAGACAATGAGTAACTAGGTGCAGATTTCTATGTTCGTGGAGCTTGTGTTCTGTTTGGAGGAAGAATCAATTTGCAAGTCACCTGAATATATTTTGCAGAACTTTGGAAAACTGTGTTTATCACCAAGAGAGCAGAGCAATGTGGGAGTCTAGAAGCCAGCTTTCTGTATAGGGTGGTGGGTGTGGACACTGTGAGCTCCCAGCTCTGTGCAGCCTCTTGGGATTGGGTCTGTACATAGGTATTGTTCTTCACCCCTAGTTCATTTCCTGACCCCTGCACCTGCTGCTTTCTTCAGCAGCCAGAGTCATTCCCTGGTCTCATTGCCAGAAAGGCTGGAGAATTCTTTCAAGCCTAGTAATAGCTTCCACCTTTAAAAATATTGAGATGCCTAAAATTTAGGAATGTATAGTTCATTTATTCTTTACAGATTTGTAGAGCTATCACCACAATCCTGTTTTAGAACATTCTCCGTCCCCCCTAAGATCCTTTATGCCTGTTTATGGTTATTCTCCATTCTGAACCACAGCCCCAGGAAACCATTTGTCTCTTTTCTGTTTGTGGAAGTTTCTTGTGGGCAGATTCATCCAGTATGCAGTCTTGGGCATTGTGTTTTTTTCACTGAGCCTCATATTTCTAAGTGCAC
This sequence comes from Ellobius talpinus, assembly GCA_001685095.1. Classification (NCBI taxonomy): domain Eukaryota; kingdom Metazoa; phylum Chordata; class Mammalia; order Rodentia; family Cricetidae; genus Ellobius; species Ellobius talpinus. Next base: position 8,778 of record LOJH01068012.1, read on the forward strand.
CTGAGGTGAAGTGTGCATCACAAGTTTCTCCTTGGTTATTAAATGGTGTTTCGTTGTGGAGATGTACAGATTTATCTCATTAGTGCCGGAACTCTTAGAATAGATTAGTGTTTTAAATCTGCCCTCTATTCCTGCATGGTGATGGGGGACTAGCTCTTAAGCACTGCCCTGCTGTTATGGCTGTCCCATGCCCCTTCCATGGCCTGCCTCGTTTCTCCTTGCTCACTTAAGTTTGTAGCCAGCTGTGCTGCTGGGTAGCCAGAGTCTTCGATGGCCATTGAAAGTTACATTAAGTGACATTTATGAAATAAAAACTTCTGGTTCCCGTTCGCACTATTTATAGTGTGTGTGTGTGTGTGTGTGTGTATGAGTGTGTGCACATATGCATATGGCAGCCAAATATCAACCCTCAGGTATCATCATCCCTCAGAATCTGGCCACCTTGTCTACCTTGTTCCTTTTTTTTTGAGACAGGGTCTCTCACTGGGACCTAGGTCTTGCCAATGAGGCTAGGCTGACTGGCCAAGGGGCCCCAGTTATCTGCCTGTCTCCGCCTCTCCTGCACTGGGATAGCAAAGCTGTGCCAACACACCACAGCCAGTGGGTGCTGATGAGCAGAGGAAGACCATCGGCCTTGTGTGACAAGCAGCAGCTGTCACTTCAGCCCCTGCTTGTGGCCACGATTACCGCACTAAACTAGACTGTTGCACAATACTTGATGTTATTGATGGGCAGGTCTGACTTCTAAACACAGCTTCCGAAGTCTGCCTGACAGTACAGTTTCACCTGACCCAAGCTAGCCTTTTGTGACAGTGTTGCCTCCTGGGAAAAGAAGGGGTTCGACGGTGCACTGTCCTAAGTCCCTTTCTAATAGTTACATCTCTGTGTAGGGCAGCACCTGGCAATAAGCTCATGACAAGTCCCAGCATCTCCAGATGGGTATTCCAGACAAGGATTCAAGAAAGAGTCAGCGCAGTGGTGTGGCCATAAATGTCCAGGAGCTCTGTAGGACAGCTCTGTGAGACCAGTGCTCACATCGTGCATGCGTGGGGCTGACTCCTGATGCTTCCAGACTTAGTCTTTCCTCCTGCATTTGTATTGTGCTCTTAATCTTGGAATCGGAAGTGAGTGCAGTAGAGAGTGCTAATTAGTTTCTCTTTAGCTGATATCAGGCTCCAGCTGAACAATGGAAGCCACAAATAAACAGCGTGGAGATATCAGCAGCGTGTACCCTGACTCTCAAGGATCGCCGCTGTATTCTGTGACAGCGCAGTGCAGAAGGGAGAGCATTTTTATACCTACAGATATCCTAATAAACATTGGTGCTAAGAGATACAGCACACTGTGGACATGTGTGTCCTAGGAGATACAGCACACTGTGGACATGTGTGTCCTAGGAGATACAGCACCCTTGTGGACATGTGTATCCTAGGAGATAGCAGCACGTGTGTGTGTGTGTGTGTGTGTGTGTGTGTGTGTGTGTGCGCTCCAATGCATGTGGAAGCCAGAGGTCAGATGTCTTCATCAGTCCTTCTCTACTTTTATTTTTATTATTTATTTAATTTTATTTATAAATTTAATTTACTTGTTTATTTTCGAGGTAGTGCCTCTATGTAGTCCTGGCTGTTCTGGAACTCACTATGTAGAACAAGCTGTCCTCAAACTCAATAGATCACCTGCCTCTGCTGGGGTTAAAGGCATGTACAGTCACCATGCCTAGCTTGATTTGATGTCTTGAGATGCTGTCTCACTGATAATATAGTTTGCTAGACTACATGGTCAGCAAGACCTGGGGATCCTCCTGTCCCTTGCCTCCCCAGCATGAGGATTACAGGCACATGGCACCACATCTGACACTTCTGTGGGTTCTGGGGATGGACGGACATTGGGTCCTCACACTTGATTGCAAGCACTTTACCAACCCAGCCCTCTTCCTGGCCCTGATGAAGGGGCGGCATCCTTATGGGTACCTACTGTGTACCAGGCATATTGATAAAGCTTGTTAGCTCTTCTGTGTGCTCTGTAGAGTGGATGCATAGTTAGGTGGTACTTTTCACACTTGGAAATGGGATGGCTGGCAGTGGGCGGTGAATGAAGCCTGGTGTACCCGTCCCTCCCTCATGAGTCTAGGCTTAGGGAGCCTGTGTACTTTTTTAGGACCTGGCGTTATCAGGGCACCAAAGAGATTCACATGACTTTGGAGGTCACCTGGTGTTGGCTGGGAGGGGTTGTGACTTGCCCAAACCTGAAAGCACCGGGCCTGTGTAGAATGTGGTGGAGCTACACTGAAAACAGTCTCGGCAGAGTTTGTAAACATCATGGCCTTGATAATCCATGGGTTTGCCCTGCTTTGCTTCTCTCGCAGTGCCTTATGGGTGAGAGTCAAGAGTCAAGTACGGTCCATTTCACAGCCTAGGCCTGTGAAGTCTGTGGTTATCTGGCTCGGAAAATCTCCTACCCCAGGATCCTGGAGTTGCTTGCTGACATGTGCTGCTTGTGCCTGGCGGGTTGAAGGAGCCATTCTCTTTTTATCCCCTCTAGGTACCACACTGACCCAAGGGCGTTATGTAAAATAGCACCGTTTGCACTGCTCTTCCATGCTTGCTGTGTCAAGAAAGTGCCCCAAATGCTTGCATCCTTTCCTGGCTGTTGGTGAATTCTGTTTGTTATCAACCAATCTGCATGTGAGCTAGTGGCACCTGCCTTTGTTCCTTCTGTTCTGCTTCCCAGAAGGTGTACTGAGTGTCTTGCCATTTGTATTTCTACATATATTCCCCAGGCTATGAAGTCCTTGCTGAAGGGGAAGCCAGGTGTGGAATTATGGCCCTGTAATCCCAATACTTTTCTCTTTGGCATATCCAAATTATCAGTGTCACTCTTGTGCTTTGGGAGCAGTTTTCAGTAACTAAGGGTTCCTTAGCACGCTCATACCTGCCAGCAGACCAGCTGGTGTGACCGCCCAGTGAGTCATAGAGGGCGTCATTGGATACTGGATGCTAGAGGGGTGATTCGCATTCTGAGTAGGACTGAATGAACAGTGTAGTGTGAGATTTTATTGTGCTGCTCAGAACGGCGCACAATTTAAATTGTATGAATTGTTTATTTTGGGAATTTATCATGGGATAAGGAGGGTGGAAGACAGTGTGGCTGACTTTGCTCCCGCGTTAGGACTGCAGTCTTGGTATAAGACCATGTGTGAGCACCCACTCACCAGCTATTGTGCTTGGAGAAACGATGCCATGGATGTTGACCCTGACCCGTCGTTACCTCCTTTGCGTTTATGTCCAGAAGTAGAATTGATGGATCATATAGTTAAGTTTCATTTAAATTTTTGGAGACAGTTCCCACACTGACACTCAGTTACACTCCCACCAGCAGTGTCCAGTTCTTATTTGCACGGTCCCTTCTTCCCATCCCTCCTCATCTCTCTCTCCCCCTTCCTTTGTAGTAGCCGCCTAGTGAGTGTCAGCTGTTGCTTTCCCCGCTGGGCTGTCTGAGCATCTGTGTGCTCTGTGCGCCTCTGCTGTGCACCTGTGTGTGCTTCAGACTCTCTAACCCATTGCCTCCTTGCACTGTATTTTGGATCTGTCCCTGACTTACCTGTTTCTCTTGCTCTATGTACAGCGCACTTTAAATAGAGCCCATTCATTGACTCTTAATTTGTTCTGTTCATTATTTGGTTCTTTCAAATAAAAAAACCCAAAACAAACAAAAAAACCCAACAACTTTAGAATGCTAAATTCTTCCCAAGCAAATAAACAACTTTAGAACGCTAAATTCTTCCCAAGCAAATAAAGATGCTATAAAAAGTTATTCTCAGTGTCTGGGTGCTCTTTCCCAGGGGATGATAGCCCTACGAGAAGGGGGACCAGTTGGTACAAGGTTATCTGTACATTTTCATGTTCTAACTGGTGGTCAAATTAGATCTTTAGCTTTTCCTAAGGGAAAATTGTCGTTCCCCCTCCCTAGAATTCTATCCCCCCCTAGAATTCTATCCC
>LOJH01068014.1:0-12396 GCA_001685095.1 Ellobius talpinus
AAGGCAGTTTCTTTATTAACCAATGAAAGTAACACATAGACAGATAGCCCACCTACTCCAGAGAAGGATTGGGTTTCATTATTCTCTATGTAGTCATCCAGCTTCACCAACCCAATTTGTTAAAAGTGCTATCTTTTCTCCGAAATGTGTTTTCAGCATCTTTATCATATATAAAGTGGATTTAGGTGCTTGGGCTTCTTGGTTCATTTTCTTCACTTAGTACTAGAACTCCATCTAGGCTTAACTTTGCAGATCTTCTGCATGTGGCCAATATCTGGGAGTTCACATACTAATCAATCCTGTGTGAAAGGCGCTATTTTTATGGAGCCATTCATAACCTCTGGCTCTTAAATTCTTTCTTCCTCTCCTACAGAGATCCCTGAGCCTTGAGTAGAAGGGTTTGAGGTAAACAGCTCATTTAAGGATGACTGCTCCAAGGTTCCCCACATTCTGCAAATTTTCCAGTGAGGGGATTTTCTGTATTAATGTCACCTGTGGCAGAAGGACCATCTTTTGATCAAGGCACCTACTGATCTATGAGTATGGCAATAAGTTACTAGGAGTCATGTTGCTTTAGCCAAATACTAGTAGCAAGTTTTCCTTTAGAGCCATGAGCTAGTCAGTGTTGGGTTATCGACCACTTCAGATATGGGTTTAATTTTATGGAGTGGGCCTCAAGTCCAATCAAAAAATGGTTATTATTCATGTAGCATCTGTATCACTACTGTAGCAATATAGCTTACAAGAAAATAACTTTCAATAACTTTTTTCCCTGGTGGCATTCACAGTACCATCCAATTCAGAGTATTATGAATGCTGCACAGTAGGAATTAAGCTTTGAGGGAGCATTGGCTTGATTTCTTGGTGTCCAGTGTCATAATATTGTGTGTAGCATTAAGGCCTTACCATCTGTTTGTAGAGAATAACCAGAAGCCTTGGCAATGGTCTGTAATATTTGAGGTTTTCAGTGGTCCCATATGGACAATAACTCAACATGATGCAAACCATTCCTAGCACTGAAGGTGTTAATTGCTGTTATAAGATGTCGATTGGAAGCATTATGTTCCCTTATATTTTGTGACCTACTTTACATTCCTCTACTTTCATTCAAATCTGTATTTTAGGAAGCTTCTATGTAGTAGTATGTTTTCACAGGCTTATTCAAAAGGCCTTCAGTTTTAGTTATCTCTCCCCATTTTTAGTTTTTTATCTTTCTTTCCCATGTTGCACCTTATTTAATCCTATTATAGTTTACCATTTGTCTCTCCCCAACAAGTTTTTTTCCTTATTTGCATGATCCCTTCCTCCCCACTGGTCCTTTACTAGGAATCCAATGTCCAGTATAAAAAAAATTACAAGAAACGGAGGAAAACTAAGAGAAGAAGAAATGGCCTTCCTTGGCAAGAGCACACCAATTGGCTATTAAGAGCTGCTTCAAGAACCCTTAAAACATAAATAAAGGTGGGCATTATGTGGACTAAATAGGTTATATTTAGTAATCTGTATATCTCTATATGCATATATACATATACATTTATGCTTGCATATCAATTACTAAAAAAGGCCATAAATTTGAAGGATAGTAGTGAGGGGTATATGAAATGTTTTGGAGGGATGTAAGGAAAGGGAGAAATGTTGTGAATCAATTACAATATCAAAAACAACATATAGAAAGCTTTGAAACTAACATCCACATCTAAAAGAAAACATAGTGTTTTTTTTTTAAGGACTGGATTGCCATATAGCTTTATTTATGAATTTCTTGATTTAGGAATTTTCTTATTGTTGTTAGTTTTGTTTTGTGTCATTTTTGAATAACTGAAAACTGAGTAATATTCCATTGTATAAATGTATTACATTTTCATTATCTATTCATCTGTTGAAGTGCATAAAACTAATTCTAATTTCTGCCAACTGTGAATAGGGGAGAATTGAACATGGATGGACCAGCATGTCTGTAATAAGATATAGAGTCCTATGGGTATATGCTTGAGTGCTACAACTGGGTGTTAAGGTAGTTCTATCCAGGTTCCCAAGACAGAGTCACACTGATTTCCATTTTGATTGTAAGAATATGCATTCTCACAAATAAGAATAAGTATTCCCTTTCCCTGAATACTCACCAGCATGTCAGTATGTGCTCTTTTTTGTTCTACTCATTATGGTCATTCTGACATGAGATGGAATAACAAGGGAGTTTTATTTGCTTTTCTCTGATGAGTAAGAATGTTGAACATTTCTTAAGTCATTCTCAGCCATTTGTATTTTATGTTTTGAGAAATCTTTGCTTAGTTTTGTACCAAATTGTCTCTGTGTGTGTATGTGTGTGTGTGAAGTAGTATTTTATGCAATATAAAATATTTCTAACTTTAGGAGAGATACTAGCAAAAATCTTGTGACTGCTAAAATGTAGAATGTAATTTCTTTCTTTTTAACAACAAAACATAAAATGAAATATAATAAAATAAAACAAAAAAACATTTTGCATTGAAGGTGGACAAGGCAGACCAACAGCTCAAAGAGCAGACACAAGAATCAGTGACCCAGTTGTTCTTGTATTTATGAGTTCCATAAAAGTATTAAAGCTATAAAACATACTCAGAGGACCTGGTGCTTACCCCCAAAGGCCTCCTGATTGCTGCTTCAGTCTCGTTCATGTGAGTTCTGCTCAGCTGATTTACAGGCCCTTATTTTCCTGGTGTCTTTATCCCCCCTGGCTACCATATTTCATTTGCTGCCTTTTCCATCAGGTATCCTGAACTATAAGGGGAGGGATTTGTTGGAGACATCTCATTTGGAGTTGTATGTTCCACCGTCTCCCTGCTTAATGCCTGGCTGTGGGTCTCTGCATTTGTTCTCAACTATTGCAGGAGGAAGCCTTTCTTATGATGGTCCTGAATAAGATACCTATTTATGAGTATAGCAGAATATCATTACTGGTCATTTTATTGCTACTTTTTTAAATTTTAGATCAGTAGTATTTGGTTTTCCCTTACAGTTCTAGGCTCTCTAGTCTCTGGGTCTTGTTCACCCAAGCAGTACTGGAAATGGATTCCATCACATGGAGTAGATTATAAGTCAAATCTGATATTGGTTGGCTACTCACACAAGCTTTTATGATCCCATTCCCGTTACATATTTTGCAGGCAGGACAAGTTGTAGATCAAAGGTTTTATTCCTGAATTGGTGTTTACTTTTAGTAACCTGCAGAGTACCCTCCCAAAGCAAAGACACTAGGACACAGAGAGGAAGGTTCTATGTAGGCAACAACTCTATCTCTTCACATTCAATGAGTTGTAGAGTTGTTGTCCTCAGCAATGGGGCCTTGCTGTCAGTTTGTGGAGAGCAACCTATTGTCTTGCCAATAGTAGAAGTTGTTTGGGTATTCCCATGAGACCCCTTTTGCCAAGAACTCAGTTAGATGTATCCCAGTCCTGTTACTAGAAGCTTTGTTTGGTGACAAGGGATGCCGATTGAGAATCTGTCTTTCTCATTATTTGGAGTCATCATTGGGATTGCTTTCATATATTTTAGGAAGTTTCTCCTGCACTAGTTTTCCCTACAAATCCTCAAATGTCCCTCAATTCTAGCTATCTCTCCCTGCATAAGGCATTCACTCACATCCATTTTAAGCTCCTTGAAACATTTTAATTGCAATTTTGAAGTGCTTGTCTGGTGCTTCAACTCAATTACCTTTCTCAGAACAACTTAAAACGGGATACTGGTTTCTGAAGGAAGTATATTGTCTTGGCTATGCACACTTGTGTATTTACTGATATCTAGGCATCTACAATTACTGTGTTTGAGGTGTTTGTTGATGTAGATATGTGGTCTTGTCTTTGTTTGGTGAATATGCATTTTTTTGAATCTGTTGCCTGCTCTTAGTCCTATGCAAGTGTTTTGACTGTGGGTCCCTGGTAGAACCCTCCTGTGAGTTGGTGGGCAAAAGAAAATAGAGATAAACAGGGAAGAATGTCCAAGAGAGGCCAAGACAGGCTACTATAGAATGGAAAGTGAGTCTAGAAAGACTGGAATGGAAGACAGGAAGGCTAGTGAAAATCACATACTAGCTTTTCCACCCACTCTTGCCACTGCTGGTACATGGTAGAAAGTGTTTCTGTAGATCAGTGGCTGACAAAAGTGATGGAGATGGGCTAGAAGGAAAGGCTGGAGAGGGTAGAAGGGGAAAGCTAAACTGGGTTTGCACCAAGAAGTGGAGAGTCCTGAGAACAGTGGCAGAGTGGGAGGAGGAGCAGGCAGGCTGAAGCAGGACTAAGAGTAAGCCTGGAGAGCTCACTTTCTCCTGCATTTAAGGAATAAATTGTTCATCAGTGTTTCAACTTCTCAACTAACTCAAGTAACCTGAATGCTAGCAGCACTCAATTAAGCCCAAACTACTTCACAGAGACAATTCACTGTGTCACAGGAGACCATGCAGAGTACATTCTAGTGTTTTTAAGGTTACTGAAGTTGAAGTTAATGTGAGTCTAAAACAGAGTCCACTTTTTGATCTCAGATTCACTTACTAAGGTAGTTCCTTTATTGAAGCAAAAAAGATTCTGCTGGAAGAACAGAAAGGTACAAATGCAGGGTTGCAGAAATCCATTCACTCTCAATATACATTCGTGTATTCATTCATGCTGCCTTATTCTTAAATTATGTCTTCTTTTATATGGTTATTTAATCTTCCTTATTGGCAAAATTTGAACCCAATCCTTACTATTAACTGTTTTAAAACTTCTTGTAAGTCATTTATGTTATCAATATATTGAATCCAAATTATTTCAATGATTATTAGTAAAGAAATTACCAGATAGCAGTAAATTTTGACACGTCAAGCTTTGTATAACAATTTATAGAACAATATAAGCCTACATAGTATCAGAGAGCTAGGGAATAAAACTGGACAGGAATATTAACTGGAAGAATATGTGAGAAAAATTCTGAGACTTCACCAAAACACTTACTTGGTTACTGAGAATAGAAAAATCTTCCTTTGTAAGCTACAGTGATGTACAGGTTCTAGTACTCTGACATGGATGGGTTTATAAGACAATGAACTTGTGATAAAACCCTCTTTTGACATCCATGACATCCTTAATACAAACAACCTTTGTTGTTCATCAAGGTCCTATAAGCATCATTTCATTTCTCTGCATAGTCACACTATTCTTTCAACCCGTAAATCTCTAAGTGGTGATTGCAATTCTTACTCATCAATCAAAATTCCTTTTCCATACAGGCTATATTTATTGAATGGATCAAGGGAACTATTCTTCAAACAAAAATGGAATTGGTCAGTCACAATTAGGCTATTAATACATTTATAAAGTTTCATTTCTTTAAAAAAATGAGAAAACAAATCTTCAAAGAGATTTACTTTAATGTAGACCAGTGAGTGAGCAACTGTGGTGCAATGTCTCATAATCTGTATGACTTTGTCACTTAATACAGTCTACATAACATTTTAATGTCCATATTTTTTTAATTATCATACAATCTCTAATGATAGCAAATGCCTTTCTGATCTTGGCAGCGTCTACTATTTTTCTCTCATTTTAATAAATTATTAGGTTTTATTCAGGCTACTACAGTATATATTTTACTACATTAATAAATATCTACTGTAAATAACAAAACAACACATTATACAATAAGGCATTGTGCTAATCCCACAATCTTGATTTCAGAAGATAAGAGATTCTTTTCTAAAATCATTGACTAAAATGAGATCTGAATAGTTAAAAGATTCAAAAACCTACAGCTCTTAAAAAAGTAAAAGTTCCAGGTATAAAATTACATAATAATATAGGCATATGCATATTCAAGCACATTCCTATTTCCTGAATCTTTGATAACGGTACTCCAAGGCACAGTTTGAGGAAAGAATGAGCACAGGTGAGAGAGTTTGAGTTTAGTTTGAAGTCATTTCATTAACCCCAGGAAGGCAAAAATGAGTCAATAAAGCTCTTATTTATAATAATTTAAAATTATTAAATAATAAAGACAATATACTAATAAAGTGTATAATTAATGTAACATTTGACAAAAGAATAGTTCTGTTACATTAGTGACTACAGTACTGCTATCAATTAATGAAATTTATCTAGAGATTGTCACTTGTTTGATTCTAAATTGCTCAGAATAAGCAGAATACGTAATTATTTGTATTTTCTTTTACAAATTCAGATTAACTCTCCATTCCTCTGAATCAGTTTGTACTTACCTATATATACCTACATAGTAAACTATAGCAAGTACATAATAAAATGCATTAAATGGCTAATTAAAGTACCCAAACCTTAGCCTCTGAAAGTGCAAGTAAGCCATTAAACTCTACAAAAGTTAATATTGAATGCATTTCCTTGACACGTTTTCAGATATGTATTTGTGTGTAAGATGTTGTGATGGTTAATTTTGTTTTTCTCATTCCTAGGCTGCAGTGTTATTTAGTCAGAATCTTGTCTTTATTGTGGTAGAGGTGCTTTCTAGATTTGACAAACATTTGTAATACCTTCAGTTTGGGTAAAAATTATTAACTATCAGAATGATGACTTGAAGACCCCAGGAGACAACCTCAGGCTGTAGCAGCACAGTTGAGATTTTAAAACACTAAGGAATTCTCCTGAGTATTTTCACACTACGTCCTTACCTATGACTCTGCCTCAGTGGTTCTCAACCCGTGGAAGGGTCGCCTATGAACATTGGAAAACACAAATTATCTACATGATGATTTACAACAGTAGCAAAGTTAGCTATAAAGTAGCAACAAAAATATTTTAATATTTGGGGGTCACAACAACATGATGAACGGTATTAGAGGATCACAGCATTAGGAAGGTTTGACATCCTAACAGTAATTCATTAAAATTTTAAATTTTGACTGATTTTCTCCTACCATTTCTGAAAACTCTGTCTTCCTTTACAAGTTTTTTTTCCTCTCTTCAATATGTAAGCGATATCTTTTATCTACATTATTATCCATTTGAATTTTGTATGTGTATTTATTTATACATACACAGACATAAGTGAATAAATGTAATAAACAAAATGTATAAATAAACATCATCTATATATTACATACAATAATAAACATTATATTGCTATTGTAGCACTCAAGTTTAAAAAGTACTTATTTTTATAAAACTATAAACCTTATTGAAGTGATAATTTGGGAAAGCAGAGCAATCCCTAATAGTTTGACCTTCTGAGTGACTGTAGACTCTCGACATGACCAAGACAATGTGGATGGCCCTAGTATAAGATACATGGTGATGTTCTGAGGGAAATGGCAAAACCTTCTCTTCTGATTTCTGTGTTGATGTTGATAATTTTGGCAGAAAAGTGCACCACAGTATCCTCTTCACCAGTTATTTACTCTGAAGCCTTTTCCCCTAGAGATACTGCTCCTACAAGATTAGCTAGACGTGTGTCCTTGGTCCGACTGTGTACAAACCCTGACTCCTTGTTTATCTGTGTATTGTAACTCTGTCTCCTTATCTAGCTGTATATAATATAATAACCACATCTTTGCAATCAAGCTTCTGTGGTGATGAGGTTTCTGCATCTGAAATCCCATATCACCCAACCCCAGCTTTTCTTTATGTCTGCATGTTTGTCCTTTCTTTATGTCTGTATGTTTGTCCTTTCTTTATTTCCTCTCCTCCCCCAGTCAGTGTCAGCCCTGGAGTACTGCTAGATATAAGACAATATTCTGAGAAAATTTCAAAGTGATGACATACATAATTAAATAAATTCAAATATCAAAAGTGCAAAATATGGCACTGAAAATACCTCAGTGAAGTGAGAGAAATTCTTTCTCTATCCTTAGATGGGTATTACTATTAGTTTTCTCCCTCCTCTATCACCTTTTCCTACTTCAGCATCAGTCACCTGTTTCCCACCAGTTGTGGTTCATATAGGTGAATGAGACCTGAAGAAAATGTGCTCCAAGTTCCTAAGGTGATATAAGGTAACCAGCATCTGACATATGTGTGCTGTATTGGCTTTGATAGACCTTTTGATCTTCTGGATTGCTTCTTTTCAATGTCACCAGCAACAGGAACTTCTTGACTTCTGATCTTTACCAAAATCAAGATTTTGCTACATTTGAATGTGAAGAAATCTACAAGTAAAATGTAAGTACAAGTATTCTACAATAACAAATATGCAAATTTGTAGAACTTTGATCTATCATGAACTCAGATGAACACAGTGAGAAATGCGTATATTGTTGCCCAACACTGGTTTTGGAACTCACCCTGGCCATTTTTAAATAAGTCTATGCAGGTTTTCCAGTTATTTGAAGAATGGTGGATAAGTTTATTCCTCTCAGAATTTTTCATGTTTTTCACTGAGTGAAGACTAAATAACTGGCTCCCATATTTGCAAGACTAAATGATATAATGCACATGAATATACTATTCTCATAGCATTCAACACACACAAAAAATGCCATGAGGTAAAACTTACTGTGGTTTATTTTTCATACAACTGTGGTGTACTTAGTAAGATAGGTTATCAAAGTAAGTCATTCACCTTTTTTTCTGAAAGTATAAATTATGATTAATTATTAAGGAACAGTCTATTTCTAAACACACACACAGATTTAGAATTATGTGTCTTGACTTTATTTTGCTCTTAAGTTTTGTATTTTTATAAAGTCATCATTCTATGCCAACATGTTGGTGACCCCCATCTCATATTATTTATGTCTGTGACATCTGATGATATCTCAGTATCAGATCATCAGTTCCCTCTCATCAGCATTACATAGAGCTGTAACAATATTGCAAAATATCTCTGCTACTACTCAGTTTGTATGCCAGTAAAGACATCATTAAAAGGAGCCTAAATACAAGTCAATTTACTCTTGGATAGATTTGTGAAAGTCTTAACTGGAAATTTTTTCCAATAATATAAATGTTCAAATACTTATGATATAATCTTTCATCATTTTCTCATATTTCATGTTATAACTGTGAGTTGATCATTTTCACATATGTTTCTGTCTTTAAAAATCAGTCTCCATTGAGTCTATAGATTGCTTATATATACCCACCTGGAAATTGGAAACAGACAAGATCGCCTGACAAAATTGGGAGCATAGGGGTGGAGAGAGAAGGGAGGTTAGAAGGGGAAGAGGAGGGGAGTAGGGAAGGGGAGGGTTGAGGAGAACTTGAGGGAATGGGATAATCAAGATGAAGGAAGGACAGAGATGAGAGCAAGAAAAGAGATATCTTGAATGAGGGAGCCATGATAGGGTTAGAAGAAACCTGGCTCTAGAAAAATTCCCAGGAATCCACAAGGATGACCCCACCTANACCTGGAAATTGGAAACAGACAAGATCGCCTGACAAAATTGGGAGCATAGGGGTGGAGAGAGAAGGGAGGTTAGAAGGGGAAGAGGAGGGGAGTAGGGAAGGGGAGGGTTGAGGAGAACTTGAGGGAATGGGATAATCAAGATGAAGGAAGGACAGAGATGAGAGCAAGAAAAGAGATATCTTGAATGAGGGAGCCATGATAGGGTTAGAAGAAACCTGGCTCTAGAAAAATTCCCAGGAATCCACAAGGATGACCCCACCTAAGACTCTAAGCAGTAGAGGAGAGGGGGCCCCATCTTGACTTGCCCTGTAGTCAAACTGATGATTATCTTAAATATCACCATAGAACCTTCGTCCAGAAACTGATGGAAACAGAGGCAGAGATCCACATTGGAGCACTGAACTGAGCTCCCAAGGTCTAGTTGAAGAATGGAAGGAATAGGAATATGAGTATAGATGTCAAGACCATGAAGGGTTCATCTACTGCAACAGTTTACCTGAGCTAATGGGAGCTCACCAACTCCAGATGAACTAGGAATGAACAAGCATAGGACCAAATTAGTCCCTCTGAATGTGGTTGACAATTGCATGGCTGGGGCAGACTGAGGAGCCACTAGCAGTGGCACCAGGATTTATCCTTACTGCATGTACTGGCTTTTTGGGAACCTACTCTCTTTGGATGTATACCTTGCTCAGCCTAGATGTAATAGGGAGGGGCTTGGACCTTTCACAAAACAATGTGCCTTACCCTCTCTGAGGATTAGTTGAGGGTGGGGTGTGAGGGTGTGTGGAGGGAATGGGAGGAGGGGAGGGAGTGGGAACTTGAATTGGTANGGATTTATCCTTACTGCATGTACTGGCTTTTTGGGAACCTACTCTCTTTGGATGTATACCTTGCTCAGCCTAGATGTAATAGGGAGGGGCTTGGACCTTTCACAAAACAATGTGCCTTACCCTCTCTGAGGATTAGTTGAGGGTGGGGTGTGAGGGTGTGTGGAGGGAATGGGAGGAGGGGAGGGAGTGGGAACTTGAATTGGTATTTTTTAGAAAATTTAATAAATTAAAAAAACAAAAAACAAAAAGAGAAAAAAATCAGTCTCCAAACTTGGACTTCTGGAGCTGTTTCTGAAAGCCTACCAAGATAATACAAGATATGAAGACATTTAAAATACATTGGAGTAAAAATATCTCAATATGGGAAAGCCATTTCTTCTCTAATCATTTATTGTCATTAATTGGAACATTGGTGGAATTTCAAATATAATAAGAAATTTTTCAAATTTAACTGTCATGTTATTCTGTTTTGTTTTATGAGATGTGTTAGCAAAGACTGCGAAATAGTCTGAGTAATGTAAACTAGATAATGTGAGGTTACAACCAAGATCTAAAACCAATCTACTTACAGAACATTCACATCAGATAAACTGGACAAGTTTTCAAGCTAGTAATAATGAAGTTAAGTTTGAGGGTTAATGTTAATTAATATTTAGTTTAATTTAATATTGTTACATTAAATGGTTTTAGGATTCTTAGTATCTCTGAGAATAACTTTATGTATGTTTTACTATAGAATATAGAGAGAAGGGCATGAATTCAATATTCATAGTACTATCACTAAGAAATTCAGAATCTAATCTTAAAATTTATCCATTTCTTTTTGAAGAATAAAGTGAGTTAAGCTACTTAGCTTTGAATACTAAACATTTTTTCTCTCTCTGTTTCTCTCTCTCTCTGTCTCTCTCTCTCTCACACACACAAATGCACATAAAAGCATAAAGATCCTTTAAAGCTGTGATACTATTCAACTTGCATTATCAAATTCTGATCATGGATTACTTTGCCAAAAAACCAAATCATCATTTTTCTGAAGCATAACTTCACAATGACATCCAGATATACAAGAAACTTAAAACTTACAAAATCCCTATAATCCAATCAGTAAACATGCTAATTAAATGAAGACAGATTTCAAAAGATGAAGTACAAACAGCCAGTAGGGATATGAAAATTATTCAACATTCTTACCTGACAGGCAAAAGTAAATTAAAATTTAATTGGAATTCTATCTCATGTCAGTTAGAACTACTGTTATTAAAAATCAAGCAATAAGTCACTGATGGTACATACCTATAATCCAAACACTCAGAAGGCAGTCACTGTCACATTTGAGTTCAAGGCTAGCCTGGTAGTAAGATTTCCCTTAAGCTCTGTCTAGTAACAGGTAATATGCACAGGACCAGAGATAAAAATAACCATCACTCTTACCCAGTTAGGAACTCTTTGGGCTACCAGAACAATTAGTTTTGTAGGTCATGTCCATTGTCTTTTTGTGATAAGTGTAAAATGGAGTGTCCAACCACTTTCTGATCGGATTTAAGACATGTCCATAAGAAGAAATTCATACTTAACACCATTGTCAGGCAACAAAATTGTGATCATACTTTATATAGGTCAACATTTAAGAGTTTATCATTTTAAAATTAATTAAAATGGTCAGCAAATTTTAGTGAGTAAAATTCAACCTTCAAAATATGCAATGTGTTTATTCACTGATGAAAAGAAAAAACCCAAAAAAACTAAAAGGAAAAGAAGTATGAGCCATCCCATTAATAATAAATAAAATTTTTAAGTATCAATTTGACCAAAAATATGGAAGATATTTACACAAAAATTTTATGAAATGAAGGAAATTGAAGACAAAAATAAGAACAATTATTTATCTTGGATAGAGGCATTAAACTTATCAAATTGTCTATAAATTTATGAAGCAATGGACTGACTCAAGGCTTTCCCCCTGGAAGTCACAATGCCATTATTTATAGAAATAAAAGTATATTCTGACATTTCTATAGAACTCAAAGAAGAAGACTCACAATATCCAGCATATTTTAGCAAAGAATAAAACAGGTGACGTTAAACACAATTTTAAATATAATTGATTAGTTATGATCATTGTTCAGTGTGGTATTGACACTGAAAGAGAAGGTGGGAGGGCAGTAGAAATAGATATTTCTCAAAAGACATACTTATAGTGAGTGAGACAATGAAAAGGTCATCTAAGTGATGGAGGAGG
>LOJH01068017.1:0-10156 GCA_001685095.1 Ellobius talpinus
TGCACCACCACCACCCAGCCAATTCAGTTGCTCATTTTGGCTCAAGTAGGTGACTCAACAATTTTCTTGACAAACTGACAAATTTGATTAGATATACTCACAGACTAATCTAAGGACTCATAGCCCTTTCATTTTAACCACCTAAGACAAGCACCATATTATACCTCAAACTGGAATTGTAAAACTGTCACTTTTCAGGTTCACAGAAGCTTTCTTGTAGCCTGTAACATAGACTTCAGTGCAACAGTGTAACTCGCCAAGAGACATTGCATTAAAAAATAAGAATATTCCTTACTTTATTTTTAATTACTCAAGCAGAATATCAAGTGGAGTCATATTATAAGAGAAAAAATCATGTGTGCAAATAAAACATTTAGTCGATGAAGGTCCAATCCTTCCAGTAGCTGTCTAAGTCTTTTTAATTTTTAAAATTTGCTTACAGGGCTGAAGAGATGGCTCAGTCATTAAAGGCTATGCTTACAACCAAACTTTAAAATTTGTTTACAAGACATCTTGTTTCTTTAAACTAATATATCTTTCGATAGCCAATGTTTGACAAGTGTTTGTTTGTTCACATGTGTGAGTGCATGTGAGTGTGTGTGATGCACATGCACATGTCTCCATGTATGAGTGGAGGCCTGACATTGGTGGCTGGTTTCTTCTTTGATCACTCTCTGCCTAATATTTTAAGGTGATGTCTCTTTCTTGGATCCTGAGCTCCTGGATTCAGCTAGTCTAATCAGTGCCTCCTACTCATGTTGATTACAGGCAGGCTACCATGCTCACCTGTATTTATGTGGGTGCTGGGAATCCAAGCACCTCCTATCTTTCCAATTGTATGGCAGTTTCTGTAGCCTCTGATCCAGCTGCCTCACCCCACCTTATTTCAATACATATTTCGATGATACTATTACCCAAAACACCTGGAGTTTACAGCTTACTAGTCTATGCCTTTCAAATAGGGTAAGGCCTAGCCTGGGTCTCTTCTTGTCTTCTATAATTTTCCTCCAAAGATTACTGCATAGTCTGCATGTCTGGATTAGCTTCGTAAGAAAATATCTTCTTAGTAACCCACAATTTCTCCACAAGCTGTGTGTCATCATTTTCAATGCCCATGATTCATCGTGATTATTACTATGATTAGAAGTCTCTGGCTTTCTTATTTTGGGTACACATGTTCTCCGTTCAGGGTATGTCTGCACAGTGCTCACTCAGGGTACATTTTTTTCCCTCATGTACCACTTTCTCCTGCTTCACTTGAAGCCACAGAGCAAGGTGTAATCTAGAGACCCAGCGATGAAGCTTGAGGAGTGAAAAAAACTGCAGGGGTCCAAGCTGGTTTTATTCTGGCAATTCCATTTTAGTTAATTTTTAATGTAAATGGTTTGATTTGTGATTAAATTGTTATTAAAATTTCTATTTGAGCTGAGGCAGATGCATAAATATTGGGTCTGAATAAACCCGTTGTTGGTAATATGGCTCTGGATACTGATACGTGCATAGCTGAGGAAGATTCCACTGTGTGCTTGTGATACTGGTTATAATGAGCATTGTTTCCAGGGGAGGCCAACATATCTCATTCACAGGGTATGTTCTCATAATCAATTCTCAGTCCAGCACCATCGATGCCACTAGTTATGCAAGGACAAAAACAACTGGATTAATTAAGCAAGTGGGCATTCTGCATGTATGGCTTATTTTAAGGAGTAGTAAGCTAATTCATTGAATGTACTTATTAAGTCACTAATCCTTTGATATATTTCCTCTTAAAGGAAAATTTTTATTAAATTAAACAATACAAATAGCTAATAAAAGCAACAATAGCATGCCAGTGAGATGCCTTAGCAGATAAAGGTGTTTGCTACCAAGGCTGATCATCTGAGTTCAATCCCCAGAATGCACACAGGAGAAGGAGAACACCAACCCTCCCAAGCTGTCTTCTGGCCTCTAAGTGCATATGGGCACAAATGTACAAGCATACACACACACACACACACACACACACACACACACGTGATATATAAACAAAATACCTTTAAAACTTACAATAACCTCCTCCTGCATACTCTAGTGGATCAATTCTGTGATCCAGATACTAGAGATGCTGGGGTAGGTAGGTCAAGGGCCAAAGTTTGAAAGTTCAAGGCTGTCTCAAAACTTAAAGAAAAAAATTTTTAAGAAGGGCTAGGGATATGGCTAGCTGGTAGAGGAGTTCTCTAACATGTACAATTCTTAGGTTCAACTCCCATCATTGCCAAAAGAAAAATAGAGTGGATTTAAATTACACCAATCATACTAATTGGTATGGCCCCTTCTTAGTTTCTGCTGCAGCATCTGACCTCTTTAAGATAAACTCTGTGAGCTCAAGTTTCCTTGTCTCTGATAACCAAAGTGATAGCAATGTAACTCAGAAACACCTGGATATTCACCAACTGTTTGTCCTTTTCCATTTGATTTCAAATCAAATCTTGGCACCAGATATTGTGGGGCTGTGCCTATCACAGGACGGCTCCTGACAAGCAGTCCGTGAAGAACAGACAGCAGCTGGCTGGCTGAAAGGGGAGCTCTGTCTTGCTGCCAGTTGCTACCATCACCAGATCACCAAGCATGCAGTAAGTGCCTACTCAAGGCTTAGAATCACAAATGTGAAGCCTGAATTCACCACTTGCCCAGGACTCTCCTTTGTTTTCATGGCTGTTATTCCGGTCTCTGTAAGTAGCCTCAGGTGACCAAATGACAGTGCCTGAGATGGTTTTCTGTGGTTTTTGTTGCTCAATATAAGCAAGCCACCGTTTACCCCAGTGAGCTCTACATACCAATCAGCCTGTAGATTAAATTTTGGAGTCTTATAAACCTCAGTTGTGTGAATTCCCATATGATCTGTATAGCGTTATTGTTTATATTCTTCGAAACAAGTCTGATTTCTTTCCTCCTTGGAACTTAGCTAGGGACTGGGTGGCAGTGGCTTTGCAGTGATTTGATTAAGAAGTGTCCCCCATAGACTCCTCTATTTGAACATTTAGTCCTTGTTGGTGGTGCTAGTTGGGGTTATTACGAAATATAACCTTGCTGGAGGAAGTACATCACTGGGCATCACTTTGAGGGTTTATAGCCTCACTCAACTTCCTGATCTCTCTCCCTACTTCCTGTGTGTACACAAAGAATTGATCAGTCAGCTTCCTGATCCTACCTACCACCCTGCCATGCCTTCCTGGCCATTAGGACTCTCCCTACAGAACCCTAAGTCCAAACAAACTCTCCTCTAAGCGTCTTTGGGCCATGGCAGCAAAAGAAACATTGCTAATACAGGCTGCTAATCCCCCCACCCCACCCCCGGCACATTGCTGTTTCCTATTGCCTCTTCCAGAGCAAAGCGAGCTCAGGGAAGCATCAGTGTTTTTCTTTGCAGAGGGGGAAGGTTGGCTGTGCAGTTTCTAATAATCTCCTATCTAGGAAGGACTGACTGGCCTCAAGGCCTTGAATCACTTCATAGGCTGTACCCTCTATCAAGTCGACCTTTTTAAAGCCACATTATTCACTCCTGGCTGTGGCTGTATTGATTTCTGAAGCCTTCCCAGACAGTACCTGCAGATCTCCTTGAATCAAACACAATTACTTGATACAAAATAAGATAAAGCCACACGGTACATATTCTGAGTCTTCTGTGAAACAAGTGATAGTCTGTGGAACAAAAGGCAATCAACTATTTATTACAGTAATTATTAATTGTGTGGGAGGGTTGTATATGTGCATGTGTAGCTGTCAGAGGACAACTTGGGATAGTTGGGTCTTTCCTTCCGCCAAGTGGGTTCCAAGTTAGAAGCAAATGCCTTGACCCACTGAGCAATCTAGTGGGCTCCAATTCATCACTTAAATGGAAAACTGTGGGGGCAGGCAGAGCCTAGTTTCGGGTATTGACCTGGGATCCTGTGTGGGCTGCTGACAGCCTCTGCACTTGCACCTATGGCTGTATTTAGAGTCAGGGCGTTTTGGCAGGTACTTTTCTCTTTGTTCTCTCGGGAAGACAGACCACTTAATGTTTCCAATCTGCATTATTCAAAATAAGGAAGGGACTTGTTTTCAAAAAAGTAATCCAAACACTAGGAGGCGTCAAGAGTAAAACAAGACTAATAAAGTGTAGATTCACAGACCCTGTTCCAGCTACTCTTATTCATTTACCAGGGCACCAAGCCCTGACACAAGCAATTCTGCAAGCTTTATTCTGAAAAACAAATAAGCTTTAGAATGCTGTGTGGTGTTCCAGAACCTCTCTTCCAAGGCAGAGGTCTCATAGGGAACGGAAATGAAGGATGTATCCATATGCTCATTTGGAGGATATGGCGCCTGAAACGGCCATCTTCTGTAACTGGACAAGGCTTCCAGTGGTGGAACTGGGACACCAACCCAACTACAAAATCTTTGACCCTAGCGCATCTGTCCTGCCCATGAGATGTGCCATGGTGACACAGAACATGTGGGAGTGGCCAACCAATGACTGGTCTAATTTGAAGCCCAAGCCATGAAAGGGAGCCCATGCCCAACACTGCCTGGATGACCAGGAACCCAAGGGTAGAACCAAATGTGACAAAAAAAAGTCAATGAAACCATTCCTAATGGCGTTCGGCTCTACTCACTGATCTGTGCCTAGCCCAGCCATCATCAGAAAGGGGAATGGAACTGGGGGCAGATCTAGAGACCCATAGTCAAGCATTAGTTGAAGAAAGGGCCCAGGTTGGAGGTATCTTTCCCATTCTTTCCCTTGGAGCTCAGGGATCCCCACAGAAGAGAGGGAAGAGAAACTGTGGGAGCCAGAGTGGTTGAGGAACCTGGGAGAGCATGGTCCACAGAGTCAATTAAGCAGGGATCATGGGGATCCCAGGGACTAAGGCAGCAATCATGAGCCCGTGTGGGTCTGTACTAGGTCCTTCGAATGTATGTTACAACTGTTGGCTTGGTGTTTGGGGAGGGGACTTTTAACTCCTTCTGGGACCCTTTTTCTCCTACTGAGTTGCGTCACCCAACCTTGATGTGAATGTTTGTGCCTGGCCTTACTGTATTTTGTTGTGTCTTGTTTGGTTCACATCCCTGGGATGCCTGCTCTTTTCTAGAGGGGAGGGTGAGAGAAGGGTGGATCTGGGGGAGAGTTAGATGGGGGGAGCAGCTGGGAGGAGAGGAGGGAGATTTCTTGGGACAATTTCAAACATTGACAATTTCATCAAGATAGAATTTTAAAATATAGAATCTTACCTCTTTGGAGAGGGGGGAGAGAGAGAGAGGGGGGTATATTTAAGCTTTAGTTACATCACACACCTAGTGCATTGGAAGGTCTGCATGAGCTCAAGCCTATATTTCCAGATGCTAAATCTCTTCCTCCCACAGTGTAGATTATGTATAATGGCAAATAAACACATTGAGGTTAAAGAAATGGTTTTAAATTTTTAATTATTTCCTGTGGTTCTTTCATTTGACATTCAAAGATGACTTAATATGCCAGAATCAAATCATTACCACCTACTGTGGATGAAAAGACAAGATTTTTTTTTCCAGGCAGGCATGGTGGTGTGTGCTTGTAATCCGGGATTTAAAAGGCTGAAGCAGGAGACTACATATTTGAGGTAAATCTGAGCCAGATAGTGAGTTCAAGTCCAACTTGAACTAAATATGGAGATTCTGTCTCAAAGGAACAAACCAACTAAGCAAACAAGCAAAAAAAGTCTTTGCTTTTAAAAATATTTACTAAAAGCAAATAAATAAATTATAGAGTGAACAATATGGAAAACTAAATTCAATAGTTTCTCTCTTTTAAACAGTATGACCTGTTTTCTAGAAAAGGTATCTTCCTTCTAAGCTATCTGGCCCTACCTAGGGGTGGGGAGAGAAAGAGCAGCCAGTGAAATGCTTAGTTTGCAACGTGAGGACCTGAGTTTTATCCTTAAAACCCACATTCTAAAGACAAAACAAAACAACAAAATTCTAACATAGTGCTGTGAGCTTGTAAGTCAAGTACTGAGGACAGTAAGATAGGCAGATCCTGGGGCTTGCTTGCAGCTGACCTATCCTGTGGGGCGAGAGACAATCTCTAAATAAATTAAAAAAGAGATAGGTAGTTGGCACCTGAGAAATGACACCAAGGTTAGAGGCTGTCCTCTGACCTCCATACATAGTTGCACACACACACACACACACACACACACACACAAGCATACATCCTCAGATACATACATGCATACAAGAGTTTTGGCCACAGTGGTATGTAATAGGAATAATCACTTCAGGCTCAACTTCTTTCTCTTTGTATCCCACCCCTTCCAGACAAAAAAAAATACACGTTTTATACTGTCAAGCTGTAATGAGTTGGAATGGGCATGGGTAGCTGCCAGCTTTGCTTTATAGCTTAAATCTTTCTCAAAGGTCCAATGCTAAAGAGCTGTATCCACATGAGGATACCAGGAGACTGCAGGACCTTTACTAGGTGGGTCCAGGGGGAGGTCTTTGGGTCACGGATAGAGAAGACTTTAATGAGGTGTAGGCCTCCATCCAGCCCTTCTCCTCTCACTTTTTCTTCCAGAACATGAGTGAGCACTTTTTGTTTGTCACATAGCATGCTGCTTTGCCATGTAACTGAAGCAATGAGACCAACCAATTGTCAACTCTGAGCCAAAATAAATATACTCTCTTTATAAGCTGGCTGTCTTTGGTATTTTGCTATAGTGACTAACACAGTGCACAATGCCCCAAATCAGTTAGTTTGGATGGTCAGAGACCATAAGACCATCCTTCCAATAGTTTAAACTATGGGATCATATGTCATAATCAGAAATTAAAGATCAACATAACAAGTACAACCACTTAAAAAAGGAGTCAAAGCCAAGGAAAGAGCAGAAGTCAATTTGGAGAGGTCACAGTGTGGTGGAGGTACAGGAAAAAGAAGTGATAGTGTGTGTGGTCAGGGCCAGCTTTCCACAGAGAGGCAGAAGGCAAGGCTAGCAGGAGAGTGGGCAGGGAGGTGGGTGCCGGATGAGGCAGGAGCAAGGTCACGCAGACAGCCGAACTTGGTCACTGAGTTCACAGATAGTAACTAACATTTTCACGAAATTTGTCTTTATTTCTGCTCCTCTGTTGTTTCAATAGCCTCCTTATGCTCACTGCATTTAGTTCACCCTCTCTTATTTCCTTACACCCAGAACTTCCACTAGAGCAGTGTATCTTAAAGTTTAAAACCAAACTTTCTTCTTTATCAAAGACAGCACTTTACGCTTCAATTCTTAGGTGGATAATTGTAATTAGGAGCTTTACGTCAGTGGCAGAAGTGGGTCGTTGCTGGTTCTCTGTCATCTAGGGCACCTGGTTCTCAGAGAGTGGATCCATCCTATCACCTTGCCAACTGCATATTTGAATTGATTTCCAGAGAATTCTGGCACTTTGAATGAGTATTTTTAATAGATGCAAAGCATATGAGGAAAAAATGTTCAATTTCTTGGAGAATGAGGAAACATTTGGCTTCTTTGAACATAAGTGACTAACTTGCTAGCAATGGCTACTGTCACTGGATGTATACATGGATGAGTGATTACCTCCCTTAGTTCTTCAGACACAGTTTGTCTTTTGCTAATGCAACTGTGATTTATCATATTAATGCTCCTAACATAGCTATTCCAATGCAAGCTATATACTTAACATGCAGTATGGAAAACTATTGTTTTCTCTAACACACACACACACAAACACACACATACACCCTTCTAGGTCTAGAGGACCATGATCTGCTGGAAGAAGAAGATTCAGACAAGCACAAACATTTACGCTCCATTTAGCAGATAAAAATAGATAAATGGGTGAATGGGTGAATGGGTGAAGAAACGAACTAGCAAGGTCATAAGTTTAAAAATGTTGCGCATAAAACTTGTTGTACCTGGGGTAACAGCAAACCCTGACAGGTAAATATCTGTGTTTTCTGGTGGTCTTAGGTGACCCTGTGAAAGGGTCATTTGACTCCCATAGGGAACATGACCCACAGGTTGAGAACCACTGCTCTTTAGTAAAATGAACTAAACTGGGCCTCTGTCTGCATCTTAGAGGATCAGTTCATACAGAGATCTTACCAATGTCCTGTGTATTTCATATCCCTGTCCATTCCCATTAACACTTACACCAGGGAGAGACCCAAGGCCTGGCTGATGTTTTCCAGCTTGGTCCATTGTCTGCTGTGCATTAGTTTAAACCTCTGACAGAGAGAAGTTCAAGCTAGGAAAGAATTACCTAGCACAGATTTTTGTGACTTTCCTATCGCACAAACTGTAAACATACTGGCATGTAGTCATCAGAAAAGATGGTCTATTCCTACCCAAATGGTAGGACTAATGCTAAGACTATCATTTTATAATAATAGTTATTTCTGGCAAACATTTTAACTTCAATAAATCCAAAGTTAAAGTTTTTAGAGTTGATATCCTGTATCATTGATGAGTTTTGTCTTGAACTTTACATTCCATCTTTGGACTAGCAGAGAGGGCCTGGGAGATGACTTAGCAACTGAGGACATTTGCTGCTCCACCAGAGGATCTGGGTTCCATTCCCAGCACCAACACAGTGGAGCCATCTGCAGCTCTAGTTTCAGGGGATCCAACTCCTTCCTTTGGTTGGACAAAAAAAAAGTGGTGCATGTACATACATTCAAGGAAAATGTTCATATATGTGAAGTAATAAATAAAACGAAAATTAAGAATTAAGGAAAAGAATAGTAGCTGAAAAAAGAACTGAAGCTGATTCTTTTTGAAATCAATTTTCAAATTGCAGAGCACTGAATACTCACTCCCTCTTTAACAAGGCTAGGGGACAGCTGTCATCCCCAAACAGGCCACATAAAATAGACTTCTTTTCTGAAGCCAAGTCAAGCTGGGGGGCAGGAAGGCCAGGGTGAGAGAATGCTAGTGATTGCATGTTTTCAACTCTGAAGAGAAGCAGCAAGGAAACTATGAGCGTGGTGAGACACTGCCAAATGGCTGGGAATTTGTCTCACACAGCAGGACCAGGACACGAGGCTGGGAGTTCGTCTCACACAGTAGGACCAGGACATGAGGCTGGGCTTCATCTCACACAGTAGGACCAGGACACGAGGCTGGGCTTCATTTCTGCTGGGGGATCTTTCTGAGTAGAACTCAGCACTAGGAAGAAGCAAATGAATGAAAACTCTATCTCTAAGCAATGCAATCAGGGAAGGTTTTAATCAACAGTAACTGCCAACAGGGAGAACCCACCAGCATGAGCTGGACTCCACTGTGATTCAAACAGTGACAGCTGATGGTGAGAATGAAAAAGCAAGGAAGAGGGTGAAGGGAGATTCAGGGACTCTAGTTATCTAAAACAGAAGGGAGCCAGTCATGTTAACACCTCTGACCATGGTAACTAGTCCCTGGAGAGGTTAGGCTCCTGCATTTCCAAAGGGGTAGGGTTTGGGCCAATCAGTAAATTCATTTGGCAACCTCAAGTTTTCTCAGACAGGAATGCTAAGTGGCTAGGGTTGTTCTGAGCAATGCAGCAGCCCTGGTGCTTTAGAGACTACCCATGGTAGCCTTTTATGGTGTTCACAGGCCAGGGTGAGGCTGTATCAAGAGGGTTCAGAGGAGCCTAACAAGAATTTTTTACAGGAGAGAATCTTTGTCACTATAAAATTAGAGAGATGGCAGAATATACTACAGACACAAAATATACAGTCTCCAGAACCTGCTGTTCTAGCTTTGGATTCTGGTCCTACTATTTATGAATGTGTGATCTTGGACTTGCCATTTTGTTATCTAAAAAATAAGTGGTGGTGGTAATGCAGCACTTACTTTATCATTCATGACATGGGTGACCCAAGGCTGGTCCCACGAGGGGTGGCACTGGGTGACCCAAGGCCACAAAGGGTTCCCTGGAGGATGTGAGACAGACAGATATGCCATGCAGAGCTTGGGTATAGAGTTTATTTAGTTGGTACTGGGAATGGTATAAGAGTAAGGGGTTATGGGGGAAGAAAAGGGAAGAGACAGAAGGGCAGACAGAGGAAAGAGAGGAAAGAGAAATGGGAGGGAGAGGAAGAAGCTGCCTTTCAGAAGAAAGACAGACAAAGAGAAAGAAAGAAAGAAAGAAAGAAAGAAAGAAAGAAAGAAAGAAAGAA
>LOJH01068018.1:0-10156 GCA_001685095.1 Ellobius talpinus
GAGGGGAGGACCTTGGACTTCCCACAGGTCAGGGAACACTGACTGCTCTTTGGGCTAGAGAGGGAGGGGGAGGAAAATGGTAGGAGGAGAGGAGGTGGAAATTTTTAATATTTAAATAAATTATATAAAAAATCAAAAACAAAAACAAAAATATATATAAATGCAAACACCCAAAACATATAGAGAAAACATACACACACAAATGACGAACTCACTGAGCACTGTTTAAGTCTTATGGCTAAAGATTGCCTTTAGTATCTTCTGCATGCTCCTTGACATTCTCTATTTCCAAAAGAAAATTGACTTTAAATTAAATTCCTTCAGAGACTATAGTTATTGGAAGAAACATCTGCCAGGAACCATTACAAAAACAGTGTTTCCTCCATAAATTTACCCTCTCTAGTCTCACATATATTTATCTATTGGAAAGGAGAGTCATTTTACTAAATTTCTTGACACAAATGGCTCTTGACAAAAATGTTGCATGATAAATATCTTCAAATACTTCTCAATAACATAGCTAGAAAATGTATTTGTCTCATTAACTAGTTAAAAACACACCTGCAGCTTACAATGAGATTGTCATCAAAGGTATTACATGACTTTCATATACCATGCCTTATCAAAAGCAGCATAGGTATGAATACTTTGTTCCCCCAAAATAATGAAACTGTTTATGAGAGAGTCACATATCTTTTAAAAATCATTTAGAAAATGACTATAATTACATTTTAATAAAGAAGTTTGTAACTTATAATATCTAGTATCAGTTTAGACATGATATAAAACAATGTTATATCATGTACCTAAAAGTGCTTTTGATATAAAGAAGTAATATAAATATGTTTGTATAAATGCTTATGATGTTGATAGTATTAATTCATACTCTAGCATAAGTATTTGTTTGATCTGGTATTATACTTAGTATGATTTTCCAAATTAAAATATATTAAATTCATTCATCTCACTACTAATTTAATGAAACATATACCAATAAAACTTACAAGTAAATTCATTTTTTATTGTTGACAGCAAATATATGTGGTTGTGTCTGTTTGTGGGCAAACAGAATAGACTAAACAGTACTTAGTAAAGGGTCTCCTTCTATAGGAATAAAAGTTGAAACTAATTTACAAAGGTAAAGACTCAGTATAATAAATGTAAAATGTTTCATGTGGATGGCAAAATAAAGAATAAAAGGACCATATTTTCTTTCCAAGATAGGAACTTCAAGCTGTAAAAATTAATGACAAAGCAAAAGTATTATAGACTAGATAAAGGAAAAGTGGTTACAAAACTAGGCATTTGGCCAACTGTGACTATAGTCTAATTCTACAAATATGTTTTAAAGTCAAGGCTGTCAGCATGAACATGAACCTAATTACCAGAATTATGAAATCTGCTAAGGAGCCAGGCACTCCCAAATCACTGGATATTCTCATATTAAGTGTTGTATGGTTGCCAAAACCTTAGAGCCTTCTATTCAATCTTCTTGTACTTAACTTTATTCACACTCAGAGGATGTTATCCTAGATGCAACAAATCCTGCATAGTCATTTAGTTATTTATTTTCTTGGTTCTGTTTTGGGGCTGGCATTGAAAACTGATGCCACTAGCAAGCATTTGTAGGAAGACTTGGGTCTAAGGGACAGAGAAGGTACATCATAGATTGACAGCCAGAAAATTATCAGACACTTTTGAGAAGTAAAAAAATGTGAAGCAACTGTCGGCCTTGTAAAATGATTTACAGGAAATTTATAACATGGGGCTTGATGTTTTAGCAGAGTATTTCTTCTTA
Source organism: Ellobius talpinus (assembly GCA_001685095.1). Taxonomy (NCBI): domain Eukaryota; kingdom Metazoa; phylum Chordata; class Mammalia; order Rodentia; family Cricetidae; genus Ellobius; species Ellobius talpinus. The sequence continues at coordinate 1,799 of LOJH01068018.1, forward strand.
GAGTTGTCGAAATTCCCCCATAGAGATAGAACCTTAGTAATGTTTTTAATTTCTGATGGATATACCATTAGGGATTTCACATCACTGAACATCTTCTTGGTTTCTAACATAAGAATGATCTTACTAATAATAACCTTCCTTTTCAATACAGTAAGTACATCTCTGGTGCTTGGCTATAGTTAGTACTGTCAGTTGTGGGTTCCTTCTCCTTGCATGGGTCTTAGGTAAAATCAGACACTGCTTGGCTGCTCATAGAAGTTCTATGCCATTATTGCCTTAGCATATTTTGCAGGCACGACAGATTGTAGGTCAAAGATTTTTAGCTGGGTTGTTGTCTACATTTTTCTTTCGGTAACCTGTGGGAGTACCTTCAATCACCATAGAGACAAGAATGTAGGGATTAGTGTCCATGTAGTCACAAGGTCAATTCCTCAGTGTTCAGTGAGTTGTGTGGTGGTGTTCTTGGCACTGGGGTTCCCACAGTCAGTTTGTGGAAAGCAAACATTTGTCTTAGCAACAGCTTGGGTTGTTTGGCAATTGACATGTGAATCCCTGGGCCAACATGTCAATTCACTGCAACTTCATCCCTCTACTGGAAGCCTCATCTGACTGTAAGAGATGTTGAGACTCTGTATCACCCACCACCAGGAGTCCTCATTTGGATCAACTTTATAGATTCCATGAAGTTTCCATTGAACTAGGTTTCTATACCATCATATAAACTCCCTCCTCCTAATTCTAGCTGTCTCTCCCCATACTGTCTGCTTCTACCCCATTGTAGTGATATTTATTTGCATTTTCATAAATAAAGTTTGCCTAAAGATCAGAAAGCAGAACAGCCACACTAGTCCATCATACAGGCCAGGCAGTAGTGATACACACATTTAATCCCTGCAGCTGTACTTGTTAGCCATAGAGGCCAAGCAGTGGTGGTGCAAACCTTCAATCCCAGCACTAGAGAAGAATGTAAGGCTGGATGAGACAGGAACTTGCTCCTTTTCTCTCTGAAGATTTCATAGAGGTAAGAGCTCTCTAGCAGCTTGTCTGCTTTGCTTTTCTGATCTTGAGGTTATACCCCAATATCTGTCTCTGGGTTTTTATTATTCATGTGATACCCCATCTCTCTGATACCTGGTGAACCCACCTACTCCCGTTCTCAACTGCTCAAGACTGACATAAAAATCTGTTCTATTTCTCCTTACCTTGGGAGTTCAGTTGGTCCCACCTAGACTCTTTACCCAACTTCCCAGTGTCTACAGATCGTAGCTTGGTTATCATTTATTTAATGGCTAATATCCACTTATAAGTAAATACATACCATATTTGTCTTTCTGGGTCTGCGTTACCCTACTCAGGATGACTTATTTTCTAGTTCCTACCATTTACCTGAAAATTTCCTATTATTGTTTTTAACAGATAAGTAATAATTCATTGTGTAAATGTACCACATTTTCTCTATCCATTCTTCTGTTGAAGGGCATTTTGTTTCTTATGAGTTTCAATTTTTAATAAAGACACAATGAACGTGGTTGAGCAAGTGTCCTTCTGATTAAATGGAACATTCTTTGGGTATAAACTAAAGGGTAGTAAAGGTGGGTTCTGAGGTAGATCAATTCCCAAATTTCTGAGGAAATGCCATGCTGTTTTCCATAGTGACTGTTTAAGTTTGCACTCCTCCCAACAATGGAGGAGTTTCTGCTTGCTCCTCATCCTCATCAGCATGTAATTGACCTTAGCCATTCTGACAAGTATTAGATGAAATCTCAAAGTAATTTTGATTTGTTCATAAACAGACTAAAATTTTACAATTCGCTCATTGCTCAACATTTCACAAATTTTTGGTTACAACTCATGCATATGTTTGTACATATAAATATACTTAACCCCAAACCTGAGTTATGTTTATGTTCAAGTACAGATCTTCTTTAGTATTGGAAAAACACTATAGCCTTTGACCTCGATTAGAGGTAAATGCATCATAAGAAGAATAAAATACGATTCCTGTCTCTGTTATATTTAGCAACTTACCATAAACAATTGACATTCCTGCTATCTTCAAACACTAACTTTGATAATTTTGTTACTACTTTGTGTCTATAGTTATTGTGAACAAATGTCACTTATTTTATAGTTATTTGACTTTCAGGCATTATGTGATGCAATTATACTTTTTTTCTTCTTGGTGGTTCATTAGACTTATTTCAAGTTAAAAAAAAAAGCTAGCTCCATGTCAATACCTTTTGTTAAAGTTCAAGGTTCTTCAAACTAAATATTCAGCATTGTGAATTCTCCTCACTTCTCAGGTCTCATGGGATAGCAAATGACTTTGCACAACTGATAGTTAAATTGGTCTACTATATATTTCCCTGACTATCCTTTTTTCTCACTGATAATGGTTTTATGAATCTTCAGCAGTTCAGGCTAACAAGATCTGGGCAAAGAGGTGCCAAACAAATATCCTTCAGTTTGTTGGGCTTCCAAACTGTGCTGTTTAATGCATTCCTGTACTTTTAAAGGTCGATTTTTAATATTTTAATTATGTTATTTAGGGGTGGTTTGTATAATTTGTGGGAATTCCTACATGCTGAGACCAGAGGTGTCAGATCTCCTGGATCTAGAGTTCCAAGCAACTGTGATCCCTTCAACCTGTGTTGGAGACCCAACTTTGCTACTCTGCAAGAGGAGTGGATAATCTTAAATCCTCAGCTGCATTTTGTAATTTTAATCAATCACTTTATATGACTCTATAATATATTTCCCTCATAGTGTATCAGTTAGTTTCTTTACATTTTTCTGTTAGTGGACCTATGGTTTACAATGCACTATTTATTAATATCAGTTCAAGACAAAGAAATTACACTGTTTCAAGGCAGTAATGATCTCAAATAACTGGATTCCCATTTCTTTCTCTCTGAGAATGCAACATGCATGCTGAAGAAGAGAGTCATGAGGAAATTTCTGAGTTCCTTCTACCCACCAAAGAGTTACTATAAGAACAATATGCATTTACATATTCCTTTTATTGATTCAGAGCAGCTAGTTAATATTAATTCAGTCATAGCAGCTTTAGTGCTTACACCTAGCCTTCCTAGATCACCAGGCTCTTCTTTATATTATTTTAATGTTCAAAGCACTATAGGGATTGAAGAGAGACACAAAACACTGAGAAACAATTTTATTTTCCTTTTGTTCTGAGAGAGAGATGTCTCTAAGATGGGAGATTCTAACTTGGTTTTGATTAAATGTGAGGCTGAACTTTTGAACTCAATCACATCATTTTGTTCTCTTAACAAATAAATCATCCACATCAGTTATGGAGCTTGTTTTGTAGATGTATCAGTTGGGCAGCCCATGGTCAGATATTCTTCACAAGTCAAGCAACTGTGGTTTTCTGCTAAGGACTCTGTTCCAGAAAGAGGCTTCTAGATCGGGGTATTAGAAGTCTGTGGGTATTAGGATAAGTACTTGAAATGCAGTTAGAAATTATATTGCCTTAGGAAAGCAACAGTAATGACAATCAATGGCTATAGAAAGGGAGAGTCAATCTCCTCCAGTTGATAGGTTGTGTAACGACAAGTGGTCAGTCCTAGACACACATGCATACATGTAATACTAAATGGACTCAACAGGGTCCCCCCTCCTCTGTGTGTGTGTGTGTGTGTGTGTGTGTGTGTTCAGACACTTTTATTTTCGGCAAATTAATTACATAGGAACAGTCAGCACACACATATATAACAATTATAAAATATCTTGAATTTTTAAGGGGGTTGGTGGACACAAGAGGAGCTGGGAGGGAAGAAGTAAACATGATATTTGTCTTAGGGCTTCTGTTGCTATGAAGAGACACCACGACCACAGCAACTCTTACAGGGAAAACTTTCAATTTGAGGTGGCAGCTTACATTTTCAGAGGTTTTATTCACTACCATCATGGTGGGAAGCATGACATCTTGGAGTATGGTGGAAGGCATGGTGCTGGAAGGTAGCTGAGAGCTTCACATCTTGACTTGCAGGCAACAGGAAATTGTCGGTCTCACTGGGTGTGTATTAAGTGTATATGAGCCCTCAAAGCCCCTCTCCACAATGACACACTTCCTCCAACCAGACCACACCTACTCCAAAAAGGCTATACCACCTAAGAGTGCCACTCCCTTTGGGGGGCATTTTCATTGAAAACCATAACAATACTTGTATATAAAACTCTGAAAAGTAAAAACAGTAACATGGAGCTTGGGACTTGAGAGATGGCTCAGTAATTAAGTACACTTGCTACTTTTGCACAGGACCTGGGTTCAGTGTCCAACATCCATATTATATAAGCTTACAGTGGTCTGTAACTACAATTTCAGGAAATCTTACACTTTCCTGATCTACAAAGGCATTTCCATGCACAGAGTACACAAAACAATATTCGGGCGCACACATGAAATAAAAATAAGTAAACTTTTTAAAAAGTAGATTATGAATGTATCTATTTACTTAATGATTGAATTTACAAAAATGAATGTTGAGTAGTATGATGATTACTTTCACTGAAGTAAATTTGGGTGAATTTATGTCAATTAATATTTGTTTTGTAAGAGCATGAACATTTGAGGGAGAAAATATATCTGTTTCTTTTTACTATTTCCTATAACATCTGTGAAGTTTTAAATAAATTTATACTTCCTAAGAATATTAATTGATCATCTATTTTGGGATTGTCACCTTATGTGGGCTGTATGTATATTAAAGCATAAGAGAATTGACAAAGAACAATAGATAATGGAATAAATATGTAAAAACATAAGTTAACTTTTTAAATATATAATTAAATCAAATATTGTGAGTGATCAAATACTTTCTTTTCCTTATTAACTTAATGACACAGAAGAAATCGCCTCAAAAGAAGGATAACGGTACAATGCTCAAACCTTTCGTGTGAATACTCTAATCTTAATTCTGGACTTGGAAAAGCAATGAAGGGTTCTTAGGATAATAAATATTAATTTTGGTTGAACATAAAAATAGTTACTTTTTCGTTCTGATACTGTTTTTCTGTATTTTTATGACTTCCTTCTTTATTAAAGAGAAGATCCACAGTGTGTATGAGGCCAATTTCCTTTCATTTAAAAAGTTTTAAAAACTGGTTCATTTTATAAAGACATTTTGAGCATTTACTATCAGTTTAATTGATTTTAAAATATAAGCTTATATTTGTAATATAAATATGTTCATACTTGTAATATAAAAAGTCCATACTAAATTAATAGTGAACATACATCCTTTAGAAATCAAAATAATTAGAGAACTCACATCACAGATTTAGTTACTAGAAATAACAGAATGAACTCCAGTAATTCTTGAGGACTTAGAATATTTCATGTTTAAACAAAGAACAAACAAGTTAAATATCTAACCCCAACACTTACACATCTAAATCATTCATATAAAATTTCAATATGCTTTCTAAGCAAAATAGTCCATCCTTCCTCAAGGGATGTCACAAGATAAAATAACTTCAATTTTGAATTCTTTTTTGAATATTAGAATTTACAATTTGCTCCAATTTTGGATGGAAGTGTTTTGATGTTCCGTTTTGGTAGCAAGAAAACAATTTCATGTGTTCCCACAAATAACATAATTCTCTAAAAGAGAAAAAAGAAAGCTAAACTAAATCCTTTAATGAATAGTTCTAAGTATATTATTAATTTGCTTAAATGGAGAGAGCTGATGGGAGTTAATGGTACTAGGACTTAAGTTTTATGGAGCTTGAAATAAATGGCTGAAATTTTGGAGCTCTAATACTTATGTGATGTTACCAACTTTATTCACTATAAGTTAATAAATAATGTCCTATTTAATGACATTTAAGTTGTATTTTTACTATATGTACTCAAGAATTTATAAGCAACAGCTTTGACTCTTTATTGTACTTCATATTAGACCACAGAGCAGAAAGACTATTTTTGGCAAGTGGTCTTAAATTCTACACAATGAATATAAGTCTGTTGCATGTACAGTTATATACATTAAATTACAAAGTCTTATGTTTTCAAAACCATAAAATGTCTATCATTTTAATATCTGTAATAAAATCAAATGGGTAGAATTTTTGTTTATAAAGTAACACTTCATTTCTTTACAGATGAAACTATATACAAAGTAAATTTGTATTTGTAAGGTAATTTGAATGGTTTGAATTAATAGAAAGTGAATATTGATTATGTAGTTGAAACAAATGCTTTTCATTTGTAGCTGTTATTGCATGATTATTCCACAGGCACACATATTTTTGTTGAATTTTTTGTGGCACATGCATGCCATGATGGCTAAATGATCTTTTACTAATAGTTGAAGATTCTCTTCTGCATATGGACAGCAAATATTTGTGAAATATGTGGACTTTAACCACCCAAAGAAATAGAATGTTTAATTTCATTTCTAAGGGTTTACAGAAACACACAAATATGTTTTATTCTTAACTTGTCTTTATTCTCAACTTTTCTCTGAAGTTATATACATATATAATTTTCCCATAATGTATTATAATGAGGATATGAAAGATATGCAGATATGAAGAGTAGAAATATTTCTTGACCACACATTTACAAGAGTCTGTGAAAACAAACTGCATAATTATGATGTTCAAATCTATTTTTCCCTTTTCTTTCAAAAAATTAAAAATGGAATTAGCCATCAACAATTGGCCTGGAACTTTTACTTATCTACACTCTGTCTGGTTGGAATGTTTGGCCAATTTACAGTAGACAGAGTTATGTGGGCTTTTAAAAGCAAATAAAGAATGTAATCTTATACTAAGGGAAAAGTGGAGGTAGGAAAGAATTCTGTTATATAAGCAGAAAATGTCTTTGCCATGTGGAAAGTTTCCAGAGTGATAAAGAATACCAACTCCTAAATTGATATAAATATTTTGCATGTGCATGTAGTACATTTCTAGACCAGTACTAATGCAGTTGGGCCCATGGTAGGAAGGCCAAAAGAGGCAGGAATATGAAATTCCAAACCACCATTTTAAGCAGAATTTTTGCTCTGTCAGCAGTAGGCTGTACAATTGGAAGACACTTTCTATTTATTTGTACATGTTTGTGGGTTCATTTGCAAACAGCTCTCTAATGCATATCTCCAGATTTTGACAGACATATGTTGATTTTCTAGGCAAGCTAATAAACTGACATTCCTTCGAACCAACGTGCTTTCAATATTTCCTTACATAAATTTAAGATGGTTTGCTTCTATGTGGCTTGAAAGTAGGGAACATAATGCATCATAGGATGCCTCTGCTTATTTTTTTTTACAACGGTTTGCTTTAGCATTGCATCCTACTTAGTAAAACAACCAGCCTTACAGTAAACAGAGCCCATTTATAAACAGGAGGCATAAAGCCAATGTCTCAGTATAGGATATCTTTTTAGCATTTTATCCATTTGAATAAATCAATTCTCAAAATTTCTCCAATTATGTATAACTCACAAAATGGTCTTGTAATCTTAATTAATATTTTGTGCATCTAATAAAATTGGGCCTCCTTTTAGATTTTGAAATCATACAATTACTACTGTGTGCACTTGAACCAATACATTAAACCTCAAACCTCACTGTAGTTTTGGTTTGCTTGTCTCAGAAAGTTAGAAGTGTTGATCATTTTTTATATGCCTTCTGGCTCTTTGCATGCTTCCTTTGATTAATGGTTTACTTCAGTCTATTAACCCATTTTAAAAATCTAGTTATTATTACCACTATTCATTATTGCTAGTGTATATCTAAAGTTCCTTATACATTTGAAATGTTAACTATTTTTTTCTTCAGGATAATTGTACTCGATTGGAAGAAAACTTCCCAGGTTTTGTAAGTTCTCAGCTGCTCAGAATAGAAGAATGGATAAGAGAAATGGGAGAAAGCCATACCATTAGTCAATTTTGGCTCTGTGGTTGCTGTTGGAGTGGCTAGAATCATGGTGTGGGGTTCACCCCTATTGGCTATGAGACAGGAAGATAGAACGGAACTTCTTTCATGTTTAGGTTAAAAATAGTGGGACTGTCTAACTCTCAAATCCAGGTGAGTGTTGCTGTTTTAAAATTGACACAAGGTTATGATAATCTGAATCTGGGAAGCATTTTCCTCATCAGGAAGAAAATCCTCAGTGGAAAGTTTTGTAAATAGAGCTTATGGACTTAAGTCTGCTGTCTAGAGAGTGAGAACACTTGAACTGTTAAAGAATCCTACTGATCATTGTTTATACTAATCTCTGGATAGACGTTTGCTGTTGGTTGTTTAAAACCATCCAGGTGGTCAAAATTAACAATTTTCTCTTTATCTTTTGTAGTGATAAGGGAGCGGGCCTGCTTTCATCCCACCC
>LOJH01068020.1:0-10156 GCA_001685095.1 Ellobius talpinus
GAAGAATCCTGTTGTGGTCGTCTCTTCTGCTGGCGGACGTGGCGTGCCACACCACAACTCCAGTATTCCAGTTCCAGAAGATCCGACACCCTCACACAGACATATATGCAGGCAAAACATCAATGCACATGAAATAGAAATAAACAAAACAAAACAAAAACTTCATGGAGATTGTGAAATAAGCCAGCATATGGAGGGAGCAAGTGTGGGGTCACAGACTCGACTTTGAATTATGATTTAAACTCTGTCAGCTCCTCAAACCAGTTGGTCAGGTGGGTGTCACAAGATCAAAGTCAACATAATCCTTAGCTCCCATCCTGGTGACTCTCTAAGATGGCAAGCCTGATGACATTCTAACAGGTCTTGGTTCCGGCACAGCAGAAAGTAAATATTGAATGAGCCACACGTTGCTACAAATGTTCGTATTTACCCAGAGTGAGTTTTGTAGACTAGGTAGTCCTAGCAGGGTGGAGTGGTAGGGAGTGAGGTCAGAAGGGACCCACAACTTTAGAAAATGATGACAATTGTTGCCACCTCTTAGAAATCCCTTATTAGCAACTCAGGGCTCTTGGGAGCTCTGTAGTCAACAGCGCTGCTTCGCTCTGTTTGGTCTTAAATCCCCTCATACACTTGGCATCACAGCCTCTTCCTACACTTACCCAACAGTGCTCCCTAGAAGACATTTGGGATATACCGGAAGTTAGCAGGTTCTGGGTGACCTGCTGCTTAGGGACAAATCTGGGCCATTAGACTAGCAAACCTCCTGGGCATTGTGCTAAGACCTTGGTAAAGCTCATCTCATTTAGTTAGAGCACTAACTTTATGAAGCGGAATACGATCATGGCCTCACATTATGAGTGGCATGACTCAATTTCAGAAATGGAAAAGTGCCAAATCATACTTGTCTGACCTTGGAGGGTCCAACTCAAGAAGTGAGAACCTCACTCTCAAACTATCCCTGCTGTGTTCCTACTCCAGATAACCACATCCTATGAGCATCCTATAAGCCCCCCTCCAAAAAAAAGGAAAGAAGGGTGCATACTGGCTGAACTTTGCCTCTGTGCCAGATATCCACATGCAGTAATGTTTGCAACTCCATCAAGTAATGATCAGTTGACATCCAGGGAAACTGAGGCTCAGAGAAGCTAACTTAGTCGCTGAGGATTATAATAATTACGTAGTAGATCCATGGCATGGATGTATGCATGGCACAGCAAACCCCACAGCCTTCTTTAGCTCTGACACTGCCTCTGGGAGAAGAAGATCTTGTGGCCAGCACAGTTTCGAGGCTCTCCTGAGGGCTGTGCTGTAAATGATAAATCTGAGCCCCGCAAGGGCTGAAGACAGCTGTCTGTGATGGACTGGCCATGGTAATGTCCGGGAGAGAAGGCTCTGCATCCAGAAAAAAAGGAAAACACTGAACGGCAACAAAATCATTGGAAATGAATCCCACAGATACAGTAAGGATGTTGCCCTGGTTAGCGACTAAATAATGAAACAAAAGATGAACAAAGGTTTCAATAATCATGTGCCCGTGAACCCAGGGTCTCATGAGGCTGTCAGTACAAGATTTGAGAGCAACAGACAGATCATAAAATCAAAGTCACTAAAGAGATAGCTCAGTGGCTAAGAGCATTTGCTTCTTTTCCAGAGGACCAGAGGTTAGTTCTCAGCACTTATACTGGGCAGTTCACAACTGCCTATAACTTCAGATTTTAAGGATGCCTTCTGACCTCCATGGGCATCTGCACACACCTGGTGCACACACCTGGGGTACACACAGACACATAAATAATAATAAGTTTAAAAAATACTCATTTCTGTTCTCCTAACCTGATGCCAAGTTTCTGGGGTCATGAAGAGTAGCCACACTGAGCCCTAAGCCACCTATAGGCTATAGGCTAAGCCACCTGTCAAAGCTGGGGTAGGTGAGCTGAGAAGCAACCCATGGGAGCTGATGCTTTGTGCTTGTGGCTGGGACTCCAGCATGGGGACCACTGTGTTGGGACAGATAGGCACCTTCAGTGTGAGAACCTCTCCCTATAGCATTTTCTAAAGTTTTGCCCTAGTCAACCAACCCCCACTGGCTGCAGCCCTGAACACCTGCTGTCCTCTGCCCTTTGCAAGGGACAGGAGCATCCTCAAGCCGAGAACCATTTTCTACTTCTGCCCTAGAAGTCAGAGTGTGTGAGCTGGGTTGAAAAGAGCACCTAAAAGCAACGAGGACAGAAAATAAAGAGGGAGCTGGGCAGGGAGGGGTGGAAGTATTCCACTAGGGGGAACCAGACATACTAGGATTACCACTTCGTACTTACTTGGGCAACCTGGTCCCTTTCCAAAGCTGCAGAGGACTGTGCCGGGCTAGCCTCTGAAGTCCTTCTGCTATCCCAGGCTGAAAGTATAGGAGAACATGAGAGGACGAGTTGAGCTATATTTGTGAGAGGCAGGAAGCGAGTGAGAGAGGGAATCTGGAAATCGGCTATTCTGATTCCCACTAGGATTGGCCTAGAAGAAACTGGTCTTACCAGCTCGGCTAGCTCGGAGAATCCTGGGTATCCCTTCCTGAGGACACAGGCTACCCCAATGCTGCTTTCATCTTGATCACAGTGGGCTGGGTCAGTGCAAAAGCTAAGAAACAGGAGAAATGGCAGTATGTACCACGAGTCTCCTAGGATGGTTGCGGGGCCACATGAGGTCAGAGTCACAAATAAAGAGCCAGTTTCACAGATGCTGGCTATCTGCTCCTTAGGTCCCTCCCTCCCTCCAACATGGCTTCCCAGCTTCCCCAGCTTTCTGCGTGAGTGATTTCAAAGAGGCTTCTTGATGGTTACAAGTCCGATTTCGCTAAGCATTCACCGGATCCTCCATGAAATGGAAAAGATGAGATTTGTTGTCACACAAGTTGAAGCGAACCCTCAGTTCTCTGCTCCCACTGAATTAAAATCTCTTGCCATGGGGGTGGGTGAGACGGCTCAGTGGGTAAAGGCGGCAAAGGGGCTAACCCAGCGAGAGCGCAGAGGTGTGTGCAGAGTATGTTAAGAACTAGACCTTAAAAGTCACGACACAGCAGAGCAACCTGTGTGAAGACTCCAGTATGGCTTGTACTCTTCAAACTTGACCTTGGCATGAGATACCTCTCGTGGTTACTGAGACCGTAGGAATTTAATCTAACAGTGGTGTTTAGAGGTAGGGCTTTAGGGAGGTGAGTAGGCCTACTTAACATTATTGAGGTGTCTTTCCCATGGTGGCCCTAAAATGAGACAGAGGCTTAGGCAGTGGTGGCGCAGGTCTTTAATCCCAGGACTTGGGAGGCAGAGGCGGTGGATCTGTGTGAGTTGGAGAGCAGCCTGGTCTACAGAGTTAGTTCTAGGACTGCCAAGGTTACACAAAGAAACCATCTCAACACACCAAACAAACAAAACAAAAATAAAAAATAAAAGGAGACAAAAGGGAGACAAGAGAGACGACAGAGGGGGTAGGGGAAGTGTAGAGGATACACTCACACAAGTAATGTCCGTTCTGGCTCCATACTGACAACAGGACACTGTCATGGTGGATGAGATTGTTCTGCAGGTGAAGGCACTTGCTGCAGAAGCTGGAGGACCTGAGCTCAGTCCCTGGAACCCACATAAGGCTGGAATGAGAGAACTGACTCCACAGAGTTATCCTCTGGCTTCCGTGTGTGCACAGTAGTGCATGAGTCGCCCCCCCCCATATATACTACTACTACAAAAAAATAGTGATAAATAAAATCTTTACAGAAGAACACTACCAGCAGAATTGCCAACCACAATAAACCTTTATGACTTACCCAGTCTGTGGTATTATACTATTGGCGACATTTCCTCTTTAACCTACAGATAATTTCAAATTTTTTTTTTGGCCAGGAACACAGAAGTCTTGCTTTTAGTTTTGTTTTGTTTTTGTTTTGAGTCAGGGTTTCTCTGTGTTGTCCTGACTGTTCTGGAACTCACTCTGTAGACCAGGCTGTCCTGGAGCTCACAGAGATCCACCTGCCTCAGTCTCCTGAGTGCTGGCATTAAAGGAATGAGCCACCACCCTGCAAACCAGTCTTCAGGAACAGAGAATTTTGTTAAATGCTCTCTCTTTTAATGAAAATTTTTACTTCGTTTCACTGTAGCTGAGTGTCCTTTCTTTGTAATTTTTTTTGTAGATTGTGGACATTTTCTCTGTTAGATATAAAATATATGTGCATAACAATATGGTTGTACCATTCAAATATTCTATCTTACTTATTGCCATGGTCTAGACATGGTTTGAATGTATCTATGGAGGGGCTCCGAGTTGAACCCTTGGTTACTGTCTAGTGGTACAAAGAGGTTATGGGACCTTTAGAGACGGGACAGAGTGGAAGGTCAGAAGATTGGTCCCATTCCATCATCCTCCTTTCTCACCCTGTTCTCTCTCTCTCTCTCTCTGACACAGAATGCAAGCTCTCACCGTGTCACACACCATGGCGTTGCATGGGGTGGGGGTGGGCAGCCCTGTGTTCCTTGGACTCCAGCCTCCAAAATTGTGAGCCAAATAAAACTCTTTCTTTGTAAGTTCTCAGCCTGAGATATTTGGAGAAAACTGACTAATGTGCCTATATTTGGTCTTCTTGATCCATCATATTCTAAAAGAGGTTTGCTATGTAATTGTGCACATAGCAATTCCATTTCATCTGGTTGTTGCTTGTGTAGTTTGAGGCCATGCTGCTACTTCATTGGGTGTTTCTATGTTTATAGCTACTTCTTCTTTTCTTATTCCTTACTAATCTGTAAATTTTCTTTTTATCCTTCATCTTATTTTCAACTTAAATTAATTTTTATTCTGTTACTTTTCTGGAGCTCTATTTTTTTAATATACCTAGATTTTTCAAAGCTTTTAAATTTTCTACCTTTGCTTGAATGATTTCTTGCTAGTGATGTACTATTAGATTTTCTTAGAGATTTTAAATTTTATTTTATATGTGTGAATGCTTGGCCTGCATACATGTTTGTGCACCACGTGTCTGCCTGTGGAGGTCAGAAAAGAGTGTCAGGTGCCCTGGAGCTGGAATTCCAAGTGGTTGTGAGCCAGCGTGTGGATGCTGGGAATCGAACCTGGGTCCTCTGCAGGAACAGATGCTCTTGACTGCTGAGCCATCGCTCCAGCCCCTGGTTTTTTGTGTCTGTTTAGAGTCTCTGTACTTAGTGGGTTTAGTTCACCGGCATTCATATCATGTTGTCTGAGGACCTCCACCACACCCTTTGTGTTTCCTATCCCTAGGCTTCCTAACATACCCCATCTTCTTCATCGCTAAAAACATATTTCCTTCCATGAAGAAGTCTGGATTTTCCACTTGCTTTTGATGATATCAGATGACCTTTTTATGACTGGATACAGTGCATGAATCTTCTTCTCGAGGTTGACTTTGGTTGTGATGACACTTGTGTTGATTCAATTCCCAGAACCCACATGGTAGCTCACATCTGTTTGTAATTCCAGCTCCAGGGTACCTGACACCTGTGCCAAAACACCAATGCATATAAAATTAAAATAAATATTTAAAAACTTTAGCAGTGTCAAAGCTAATAGATTTGATGTTTTTAGAATTGTATCAAAACCCTATCCTATTGAAATATCAACATGTTGTCCAAATTAGCAAACCTCCATTCCTGAAATGTTGTGGCTATTTATTTATTTATTGGGGGTGGGGTTTGAGACAGAATTTCTCTGTGTAGCCCCTGACTGTCCTGGAACTCACTCTGTAGATCAGGCTGATCTTGAACTCAGAACTCTGCCTGCGTTAGCCTCCTGGGAGCTAGAATTAAAGGCATGCACCCCTACACCTGGCTGTGGCAATTTGTTTGACTCACAGATTGATATAAACCTATCTCATGAGTGTCACCAAAAACAATGAGTACCCAGCAATATCTCAGTTGCCCAAGACTGTAATTTTGGTTGCAGAAAACAAGCATGTGGCCAACAATAAAAGTTTACAAGGAGACCTTTGAGAAATAGACAAGCCCTGAATATTTTTCAAACTCTAACATTCCTGAGGATCTAGAATGTTCTGTGTGCCTGAATGATTAGGAAACGCATTACAAGGCAGAAAGACTCAGTCGCCTCTGGCTGACCTGAGTCCTTAGGCAAGCCAGGAGTGAAAGTTAAGGCCATCTGGTGGCTGCCTAAGCTTTGTCTGCATGCCTTCCGATGCATATCCCCTTGAGAAAGAGTGGAAGACACACAGACATGGCATTTAGGGAGAGCTTCAGACTAGTCATTGGCTGACCACTAAATTATACTGACCTAGGAGTGAACCGCAGGAAACAAGACTTTAAAATGAAAATAAAAACTTCTTTAAAAAAAAAAGAAAGAAAACTAACAGAAAACTCTGATCTTGCACACTGCGGAGAATATAAAATGTACAAAAAAAAACAACCAAAAAAACAGTAGAGTCATGAAATAATAATAAAAGTAGAATCCAGGAACCCAGCTGGGGACAAGGCTACCGAGCTGTTAAAAAAAATATTTAAAATGTTCATTTTCAACAGAAAATCACAAGACTCACAAAAAAAATCAGAAAATCATGGGATATATAAGATAACATCAGGAGAAAACAGAAAACACCTTGAGGGAGCACAAATCTGATTTAGTAGATATACTTCAAATCAATCATTATAAGTATATTCAAAGAACTAAAAAAAAGTCGTATGTAATGCATGAGAAGGAAGCAGACAGCATCTGCTCCAATGGAGAATACAACGAAGCAATAGAAATAACATAAAGGAACCAAACCAACTCTAGAGTTGAAAAATATAATGGCTGAAATGAAAATTTCACCGATTGATACCAAATTTGATGGATTAGAAGAAAGTATCAGCAAATTTGAAGATTGATTAGTAGAGAGGCCCAAGCGGAGGGACAGAATGGCAAGAGGATAAAGGAAATCAAGCTCGGAGAACTGAGGGGTGACGGCATCGAACCCGGGAAAGGTAGGGTCCTTGAGGAGAATGGAGGAGAGAAGTGGCAGACAGATGTTGTGGGAACTCCTCTAGCCAATAGCCTTTAAGATATAGAGCCACTTTGGGCGTGTTCTCATGTACTCTTAAGTGCAGATGCGTGCACGGATTCAGTTCCAGTTACCAGGGCATGCAGAGGGACTGCAGAACGCTACCTACCGTTCCTGTGAGTTTATCCCCCAATAAATAAACCTTTGTTATACTCCATTCCGGGCTGTTGTGGAACTCTGGTACTACTACAAATTGGTGTTCATGTGGCCTGAGCCCACGCCATTGCCTGGGTCTAGGCAGACCAGCCACGGCCTCCTCCCACCCCACACAGCTGAGCTACCCCTCCGGCACACCTGCACATGGCTTGGCCACATGGCTTGGTTCGGTTGGCCTGCTGCATGATTTAGCAGTTTCCTGCCAGCCCAGTTTAACTGCGTGGCCCTACTGTGGATCTGAGTTACCCACCGCTGCCCTCAGCTCCCTGGCACAACTCCTCCGCAGCTTCTCTGGCCTCTGGCCCATGTGGCACACTGCCGCTACCCAAGCTAGGATCGGCTCCTGAGGCCCAGTTGCTGCCAGGCCTGCTCTGATCAGGCTGAGCTCTGACCCTGGGAGCTCTAACCCTGCACCTGGAACACAGACTTGGGTTCTCAGTTCGGATCCGAGTGCCACTGGCCCAAGCTCTGGCCTATACCCTTGCGTCTTGCAGCTGCCTGCTAGCCCTGGGTTCCTTGACCTTCCTTATGTAGGGGTACTGCTAAATTTGTTAGTAATTCTAAGTCTCAGGTAATTCAGGTACCTGCCTTAGTGCCGCAACTGTGACACCTGCTGGTCAATCAAGATTATTACACCTACAACAATTTCCTGAAAATTATAACAAAGGTAAGTTAATTTGATAAATAAATAAATAAATTAGAAATTTGAAAATCAGCCCCAAGATAATTGCAGACGATATCACCATCCAGTAATTTAACAACCTTTTTTGATTCTACTATGGATGGATTTCTGTAAGCTATATGACCTACCTAGTACACATTTTTGTGGCCTTGGCGGCTAATAATTTTGTTCTTCAAACCCTTAAAGAAATGGTTTGATAACAGAGTCAAGAATAAGAATCTTTTAGAAATGATACAGTCTTTACAGACTGGTAATGAGAAGTTATCTGAAAGGATTCATACTGTTGAAATGGACAATCAAAATCTGTTAAAATGTTATGATAAACTAGCAGATAGAACATCACTCCTGGAAGGCAATCTACACGCCATCCAAATAATCTCTAAGGAGGAGAAGATACCATTAACGGAAAAATTTAAAACCTTGGAATCACATTGCAGAATGAGAACCAGAAATTAATTGATTTGATGAAATCATTAGAAATATTCATAGGTCAAGAAATTCAGGCTTTACAAAATACAGTGATAAAAAGATTTGGATCAATTGAGGAACTTGTCAGAACTGATAAGCAAAGAGAGGAGATACAGGAAAAGGACAATATTTATGATTTACTATTCCCAGTTCCTCTCAGAGACAGAGATGACTTACCAAGAGTTTTAGCTACTTATCCTGTTACTACATCTGAAAAGCCAGCAAATACTAGATACCCAAAAGGACACACAGAATGTAAATAGGAACCTATACATATGAGATATCTAAAAGATATTAAGCAAGTGGTATCTTATGGCAGGCATTCCCCATATGTTAGGGAGTTGGTAAAGACAAGAGCTTCAAGAAATAAGATAATGTCACATGATTGGCTTCAGTTAGTCTCAGCCATGCTAGAAGATGGGCGCAGTTACAGTGGAAGTATTCTTGGAGAGAGGAGGATAGAGTCAGAGGATTTGAGGCCTCCCAAGAGGCCACAAATTCTTTGTGAGGGCCGTTATACTGATCTAGTTAGTCAAGCTATATACAATGAACACGTCTTGTCCCTATGCCATACAGCAGCCTTTAATGCTGGAACAAGATTCAAGAACTAGGAAGTAGAATTGAATCATATACTAAAGTCATACAAGGCCCAAGAGCATCCTTCAGAGACTTTTTACAAGGATTAACTAAAGCTGCACAAGTGGGGTAGCAGATCCAGAAGATAGATGAGTACTTATTGAATCTTTGGCTTTTGAAAATGCCAACTTAGAATGCAAAAAAAACCCTTGGGCTTTTAAAGGTCAGATCAGCACCAATGGTTGAATGGATCCTACATACAGTTAATGTTGAATCATTTGACTATAATACTGAGGCTTGGGTAGGAGAAGAGACATCAAAATAGCAAATGTTTTAATTGTGGTAGAATAAGTCATCTGAGAAAGGATTGTAGACAAAGCATTCCTAGAAATAATGTTTCTTCTGAGAAAAATAAAAATATAAGGTCTCAATCTTCTGGATTATATAGAAGACGTAGCAAAGGCCAACATTGAACCAATGAATGTAGATCAACAAAAGACGAATAAGGCAACCTGTTACCATTGGGAAACTCTTTGGGGGGCCTCTCACAGACTCCCAGATCATACGTGGCCCAGGCACTCCCAGTCACTGTGGAGGACACACCTTCCCAGGAAAATTAAAAAATCCAGTGCCTGCTGTAAAAACCCATACTGCTATTATAATGGAGAATGAATCAGAAATTTCAGTAGCAAATAGGAAACAAATATTTCGTCAGACTTCTATAAATAATCAAAGACCAAGGCTGAAAGTATGAATAAGTAGCATTATAATTGAAGGATTATTGGACATGGGTGTGAATGTGACTAGTATTACTCCAGAATCTTGGCATCCGAATTGGCCTCTTCAGGAGGTAGATGTTCAATTCCTAGGAATTGGAACCCTATCTCAAGTAAAACAAAACACAAGATGGGTTGAATGCATAGAGTGAGAAGGACAGAGAGGAAGGCTGAGGCCATATGTGGCTAATATAACAGTGAATCTATGGGGTCATGATCTGTTGCAGCAATGGAATATCAAGATTAACATTCCTGCAGTCCCAGAAATCAAACATAAACCAACTCATGTTTCTGGGAAGGATATTATAAGGTACTATTAAAAACAGTCACCAACCATTCAGGCTGTAAAAATCACAAAACAACTAGCAAACTCTCAGAGGTACCAAGGGCCCTACCTTTAAAATGGTTAACTAAGAAACCTATATGGGTTAAACAATGGCC
>LOJH01068022.1:0-10155 GCA_001685095.1 Ellobius talpinus
TCTCCCGTGTATACGGCAGTTGGTCATGTCATTAAACATCTGTTCCCGATACTTGTCTCCCGTGTATACGGCAGTTGGTCATGTCATTAAACATCTGTTCCTGATACTTGTCTCCCGTGTATAGGGCAGTTGGCCATGTCATTAAACATCTGTTCCCGATACTTGTCTCCCGTGTATAGGGCAGTTGGCCATGTCATTAAACATCTGTTCCAGACACTTGTGCTAATCTTCCTTTTGTTGCAGGGAGTCTCAGTGTGGAGAATGTAAGGGAAAAAAAAATCGACTCTTCTCCCCCAAATCCTAGGTTAGAAACACTGCCAAGACCCCTGGATGCGTGTGCAATCCCCCCCACACACACATAGTAGCGCATGCTCCCTCAAGCAGAGAACTCTGTAGGTGATATACCACCAAAGCTAATTATGGGTTTCTCGGGAGAAAGAAGAAAGCTCAAAGGCTTTCTTCTTTAAAAATATACCCCAAAGTATCATGTTGTGCATAATAGAAATACTTAATTTTTATTTGCCAGTTTAAGATTAAAAAATAAGACTGGAGAGATGGTTCAGTGCAAACATGAGGACCTGAGTTCAAATCCCAGAACCCACATTTATAAAGCTGGTTGTGATAGTGCATGTGTGTAGTCCCAGCACTCCTATAGTGAGACGGGAGGTGGAGACAGGAATTCTTGCAAGCTAGGGGGCCAGATAGCCTGTCTATCACACACTGTGTGGGAGGTGTGGAGCGACACCTGGAGCTGTCCTCTGACTTTCACACGCGCTAGCTACACTCTTACATGGGAAAATGTAATACACACATGTGTCACACAGAAAGAGAGAGAGAATAAAAAAATAAGCCTTGAAAGCACTTAAGAACCTGCTGTTCTGGGGCTGAAGAGATGGCTCAGAGGTTAAGAGCACTAACTGCTCTTCCAGAGGTCCTGAGTTCAATTCCTAGCAACCACATGGTGGCTCACAACTATCTAGAATGAGATCTGGTGCCCTCTTCTGGCATGCAAGCATACATGGAATAAATTAATTAATTAAAAAAAGAACCTGCTGTTCTTAAGAACCAAGGACGTAGGTGAATAAAATAACAGAAATGCAAACCAGAGAGAATCTGAATGACTGACGTGGGACAGTAATGAAGTTGAAGAACTGAGGTGTGTTTTGTTCTGTCTTAGCCAAGACCACCAGGCACTGTCAATGAATTCCTTATGCATACACTATCAGAGGGATGGGAAGGATGTGGCCACTCCTTCCTTGGAGTGGGAGGGGCTCTGTTTCCTTTGGATGTGTGGTGAGGTGGGAAGAGCTACCCGAGCTCCCTGGTGTCCCCAAGGCAGCAGGAGGCACAGGTGGCCTGTGATCCCACGTCACTGCCTCTAACAGCAGTGTCTGCTGTGCTGTGCTGTGTTGTGCTTCTGCACACAGGAACTTTTGTCTTTGGCCTGAAATACACACTGCAGGCTGCTTTCAGCCTTCGGTGCTCATGGGGGCATTTCCTCCAGCTGCCGTGCCCAGTTTCCGCCTGAACCATCTCATGACTCAAGCCTAGCTGCTTCTGAAGAGGACCACGATGCCATCTCAACTTGCTCAAAAGTTAAATACCAAATTGCTCTTTCCCTGCAAACTTTCTTTACTCTTGGGCCAAAGATCTATCAAAGGGCAAAGTCAACTGCAGATGAAGCCTGCATCAAGGCCCAGAGAATCAGCAGGTACTGGGGTACCTTTTCACACATCCCTCCCATTCATCTCTATCCCCCTCTGTCCCAAGTCCCCTCCAAATCTCTAGCCTGTGGTCTGGCTGTTCCCGGGAGTCAGATGCTCTTCCTGTGGAGGTCAGCATGGCTCGGCTCCCTTCCTCAGCCTTTAGGTTTTTGCTTAGTGTACACCCTACCCTAATGTATGGGCCCCTCTCTGGTCCCTCTTCACAGCACTTTCTCAGCACAGCCAACTCCCTGGGAAGTCCACCCCTGGAGGGTCTTCTGCTGTTTTCTGACTTGACATTCTAGACTCCCATCTCCGAGGCGGCTGTTGCTGACATGTGCTTGTGGGAGAAAGAAGGCATGTGCATTTATCAAAGAGCAGCCTTTGTCCAAACACCACAATAGATTTGCAGAGAAAAGTAACAAAGAACAAGCCACAAAGAGCTCCCTCCCTACAATCGGTTTTTGTGCTTGTTTGGGGTTTTGCTTTTCAGTTGGTATTGTAAACATTAAATCTGTACTCCTCACAAGGGCAGCCTAGTGACATAAGGCAGGTGGGAACTGAAGATATCTTCAATGATGGACTCAGGAAATTCCACCTTATCGATGAGGAAATTATTCCCAGAGAGGCTGAATAACTTTTCTGTAATCACACAGCAAAATCCTAAGCAGGAGTCCTGCAAGCAAGGGTGGTCAGCCCCTTGATGCGAAAGCTCTATATGTGGAATGCCATTGCAACCTAGATTCACCGGAGCCCGGTTTTAGCTCTGCATGGGAAGTACCCGTTGGGGATGTGAGCAGGTGCGAGAGCCCACAGATCCTGGGAAGGCCTGGCTAGAAGCTGGCCTTGGAACTGCTCTGCCTATTCCCGAATCCCAGAGGAAAAGAATGAGAGAAGACAGGGTGGAACCAGAAGCCTGGAGGGAGGGCCCCTGCCAGGCTGTGACCCACTCTGAAAGACAGGGTTGCAGAAATGTGGGGTGCAGTTGCAGAGTCCAGAGGCTCTGCTATGGACAAGCGCATCTGTGACCATGCGGGGGGAGCAGTGAGGGGTATCTGCTGGCTTTAACATGGGGTAGGAGAAAAAGGGGATTTTAGAGATCTCTGACAGCCACCGGGATCATCCTGATGTCTAAAGTGCCACATCTGGCTCTGCCCCGAGGAAACGGCATGACAGCTCAGAGAAGGGCACATTGTGTTCTCTGCCTCAACACACTGGGTTTGCTGCCTCCTGAGTCTCAGGGCCTCTGAGCAGAGACTCACAGATGCGCTGCAGCTGAGCTGGGCCCTGTGCTTCGACAACCCGCCTCCGCCTCACATACGACAGATGTTGGTTCTGAAATTTGAACATTTCCTTTTGGGGAATGTTGACAGTTTCATAGTAACTTTGGATGGCAACATCTTTTTCTTCTGTTTGTCTTTCAGGAACACTTTGATGTCCTCTGCTTGGTGTATCCCCTAGGCCAATGTTTCTCAGTCTTTGGTTTGTAACCCCAGATATTTACATTATGATTCATAACAGTAACAAAATTACACTTATGAAGTAGAAATGAAATTATTTTAGGGTTGGGGTCACCACAACATGAGGAACTGTATGAAATACAGGGTTACATTGTTCGGAAGGCCGAACCACTGTTCCAGGCAGTGCTGGCTAGTGGGAGGGGCAGCCTGTTCTGTGCTTTGCTCTACTGGAGCTCACCTCAGTTCGTCCTCCAGAGCCAACTCTCCCATTCCGCTGATTTGAGCATTTTGTGGATTTCCTTGAGTACCTGTGCTGGAATTTTCTAAGAGAATCTAAGGTACAAGTGGGCTGTGCTACCATTTAATTTGTTCTTTTAATTTAATTTACCTTGACCTTCAACTTCAAACTTTATCTGTACTGTTTAGCCAAGTAAGATGTAGGTAGGGCTTCCATGTCCCACTTGGCCACCTGGAGGCTTTTCCAGGTGAAGGCTGTGGAAGGCTGGGCCTCCTGGACTAGAGGCAGCTGGCCTCCATTCACTAATTCACATCCACTGGTTGGTTATCGTCTCGGGGGGGTTTAAGGTCACGGGAGATGCTACTAGCAACAAGAACTGAACAACAGGCAAGTCAAAGGTCAAAAGTGCCTTCTACAACAGTGGCCCAGGCAGGGCAGTACTCGGGAGGCAGAGGCAGGCGGATCTCTGTGAGTTCGAGGCCAGCCTGTCTACGAGAGCTAGTTCCAGGACAGGCTCCAAAGCTACGGAGAAACCCTGTCTCGAAAAAACAAACAAACAAACAAAAATGACCCAGGCTCAATGACTCAGAAAAGCCCCAAGTTCCCAAGGACAAAGGAGGTCCATGGAAACAGAGGAAACCACACACTTCACACTGTGGAACTTGTTTCTCAGTGTCCCCTTAAGGATTAACTTTCTTGAAAGTCTTACCTGTGTGGTGGGGTATGGTGGCTCACCCCTATAATCCAAGTACTGGGGAGACTGAGGCAGGAGGGTTGTTTTGAGTTCAAGACCAGCCTGGACTACCGAGTAAGACTCCTACATCGTTGGGGAAAAAGGAAAAAAAAAAGATCCTAAGAACCGTTCTTTATCTTTATTTTCCCTTCAGTGCTCCTCATTCCCGGCCTGAGGATTCTCATAAAAAAGCCCGGGGCAAACGGAGGGAGCGCTGAGCCGTTAACTAGGTCAGGTTCTGGCAGGGAGGGTCTGGGGAGTTCAGGTTTGGAGGTGGTGGGGAGTACAAGCGATGGAACCCAGGGCCTCCCTCCCACAAGCATCTCACATGCTCTGCTACTGGACCACACTGCCAGCGCAGGCAAGAGGTCACCATCAGTTGTCATGGGAGGAGATCACCTTGGAAAGGGGAGGGACATCCTCTTCTTAAATGTGAAGTAAAATTGGGTGCATAGTCCTGGGGGAGTAGGGGAGGGGAGGAAAGAGATGTCAGGAGAGGGTATGCAGGAGGGGGAAAGAAAGAGAAATGGAGGGGAGTGGAAAGAAAAAGGTGCTAGTTTTCAGTGTTGACCAAACTCCAAGTGCTTCTTCCCTCAGCTGAGTTCCCCCACGCCCAGACTCCGCACCAGGCAAAGGGCAGTCAGAAACATGGGATCCCAGAACAGCACAGCCTGCTTCCTTTTAGAAGCTCTTATCAGTTAGCACAAGCAGCTGTGTTCTGGGGAGGAGGCCCTGCAGCGCTATGTGGGTGCAGCCGCTTAGCTAGTGGCGTTCGGGTGAATGTCATGTTCCTGCCAAGTGTGGTAGTAGATCTGTGAATGCTAATTTACAAGACACTGTGGGTGTGCTGGCTCCGGAGGAAGAATGGTGACTCTCACAGGCCTGGGAGGATGGGGAGATATACCCCACCCGCCCACCAGGAGCCCTTGGGGGTGGATCTTCTCTATTCTTCAAACTGGGAAAAGCCTTAACTATTAAAAAAAATAGTTTCCTATTTTCTGTGTGTGTTTTCAGGCTCCTGGGACATCAGACACTGGGAAATATCCTGGCTGGATGCATACCCAGATGTTGACCTGCAGGGAGACCACAACCTTGTCCTGAGTGATGACTGAGGGTCCACAGGGCATTCACCTGGCTCACACTGCTGCCCTGGCTTCTATCCCCAACACTGACCATGGCACTGGCTGGCATGCCAGTGTTCAGAACAAGCTCCTTCAGGGAAACACTCTTCTGCTCCTACCCTTTCCTTCCTGTCCCTCACCCTCTGGAGGAGAAGTGCCTTAGAAGGAACAGGATCAACACCACCCCTACCACCTATGCACTCAACAAGTATTCAGGAGCCTCTGTCTTCTGGCTTGGGCTCTACCAGAGGTCCGCTGAATGTAAGATGGCCTATTCAGGCCACCAAGTGTGGGAAGAGTGTATGCCTGTTTGAATGAGCATTCACGACACGAGCAAGGACACCAATGCCTCTGACTCATGGGAATGGCCAGACCCTTCTCTGGTCCAAGTATAGATGTTGATGAATGGGTAACAGTAGCATAAACCATACAGAGCTTCCTAGTCCCAGATGACTTCATGAACACACCCTTTGAGGCTGTTCCTCTGCAGAGACCACCTACTGAGATCAGCTGAGCAGCCTCCTTGTCCATACTGTATATAATAAACACAGATTAGCTGACCAAACACACAGAGTACCCAAGCTGCTGGTGTGCCTCCTTCTGAGGCCATGGCCCACTGGATCCCAGCTTTACAGTTACTTGTGTCTGGTTTTCTTCATCTCTGGTCACTCTCAGTCAGGTTTCCAGTGCCCAGTTGCATGGGTCATGGTAACCTGGATCCAAAGGACCCCTTCTTGAAGTCCAAGGTGCCTAGGGACACTCACTCCTGGGCTAGGGTGTAGTCACCTTGGACAGCAGATGAGCCTAACAAGGGGACTTCCACACAGCCTGCTCTGAGGTCACAGAACCCAGGCCCAGCTCAGGACTCACTCAGGGCACCCTCCCCCCAGCTAGAAGCACCACTACTCAACTTCCTTTGGTGTACTCCATACCCTGCGGGTGAGGCCCACTCTGCGGGCATCAATTATCCCCAAGTGTCCTCGGTAATTTCATGAATCTGTGAACAGAACAAAGCAGGGGGCAAGTGGGCCACATAGGAGCCGTTATGTGGTACCCTGTGCTGTAGACAAGGGATGTCATGGGGACGCTGTCCAAAGGTATCTGTGCAGCATTCCGAGTGAGAGAATGGAGACAAAGGACATGGGACAGAGACAGGAAATGAGGGGCCACCTCCTAAGAAGGGAGCTTGATGTAGAAGACAGTATATGCACACCATACACACACTACACACACACACTACACACACACACTACACACACAACACATAGACACTCAACACACACACACACACCTGGAAGGCAAGAGTTCACTGGAGCAACACTCACACAGAACAGAGACCCATGTCCCTCTACCCCGCTGCCCTTCTGCCCTCGGGCATCAAGCTAAGTTTACTCACCTTCTGGGACCCCGAAGTGGAGCTCTTGAGTGAGCCACGCTTGAAGGAGCTGCTCATTTTCCTGAGGGACCCCATGGGTGCTTCTGCATTCCCTATGAGGCCCAGCCTCACATGGGAATCCCTGATGGGCTGAGACAAGAGACACACAGCTCTTTTTAACCAGGCTAGGCACGGGGACTCAGGAGGAGCTGGGCTGCTTCCCACCCTCCTGCTGGACTCCCACCTGGTGCTCAGAGTCTAGATGGCTTCTGTAACATCTGTAATCAGCTTTAATCCACCGTCCCTCCTCCCCGCGCCGCTGCATGGTTTTTAGGAGAGAGATTTAGCAAATGGGAATTGGAAGTGAAATCTACTTTGAGAAAGTGGTGGCTGAAGTGGATGGGGGGGCACATGATGAAGATTTGGGGATCCTCCAGCACTGGTGTCCAAGGCCCCTTGCTGGACTATGACTTAGTTAAGGTTTTCATTGCAGGGAAAACACATGATTAAAAGCAAGTTGGGGAGGAAAGGATTTATGTCAGCTTCCAACTCTCAGGTCACACTCCATCACTGAGGGAAGTCAGAGCAGGTACTCAAGGCAGAAACCTGGAGGCAGGGACTGAAGCAGAAGCCATGGAGGAGTGCAGCTTACTGGCTTGTTTATTCATGGCTTGCTCATTCTGCTTTCTTATACACCCCTGGACCACCTACCCAAATGTGACACCAGAAACCCTACTGTGGACTGGGCTTGCCAACATCAATCATTAATCAAGAAAATGTCCTGCACACTTGCTTACAGAAAGTCTGATGGAAGCATTTTCTCAATTGAGGTTCCTCTTCCAAAGAATACTTGTGTCAAATTGACAAAGATTTGACTAGCACAGACTGTGGCAAGGTTCCCAGGGAGTCCATGTAGCAGTAGGGTGAGTGTCCAGGCCCAGAGAGGGTAGGTGGAAACTCCCTCCTAGAAGCCACCAAGGTGCACTTCTCCAATTAACTGGGTAACAAAGCAGTATGCCGCGTGTGTGTGTGTGTGTGTGTGTGTGTGTGTGTGTGTGTGTGTGTATCCCGTGTCCGGTCTCAAGTCCATGCCACTTGTTCTACATGGGCCATCATATTCAGGGATGTGGCCTTTTCCCTCTCAAAGATGGGCTAGGACAGGACACAGATGTGCCGTGTTGCTGTGTGGATAGGGGATGGGTGGGGCACACCGCAGATCGAACAGTGCTCCCCCAGGTCTGTGCTAGTCCACCCATGTGTTATTCTTTTGGGGAACCCTCTTGAGATGGCTTCATCGGGTGTACGTGTCAGCTAACGTGCAACAGAGAGAAACAAGGCACAGTGAACATAGACAAGGAGGCCCACGAGCAAAGGCAAGAAGAAGAGGAAGATGAAGAGGAGGAAGAAGGGGAGGAGGAGGGGGAGGAGGGGGAAGATGATGATGATGATGGTGATGGTGATGACGGTGAGCACACACCTTAGACAGATAAGGCTGAAGGTAAGTAAGAGCTACCCTGCTAGGCCCATGAGACCCAAGATCTAATTCTCTCCTCCTTGGTTGTGGCTTCTTGTCCCAGGATGACTTCTTGGCTGAGAAGGTTCAGAGGGTTCCAAAGGTAGGACCATGGCCTTTGGAGTCGAGCTTAGAAGACTGGAGAGATGGTCTCCCAGCCCATCCCTACCAGGCAATGCTGGCTGTCCTCTCCCCAAGCTGTTCCACTCCCTGCTCCCTTCAATCACTCAGTCAACACAATTTGAGCTTCTACCACAGCCATCTCAACAGGTGCTTGTGACAGACAGGGTGACAGTTCTTGTTCTCCCGATCCTTCCTGGTAAAGGACTGTCTTAGTTAGGGTTTCTAGTGCTCCAATGAAACACCACAACCTAAAAACAAGCTGGGGAAAATGGGATTTATTTGGCATACACTCCCACATTGCTGTTCATCACTGAAGGAAGTCAGGACAGGAAATCAAACAGGACAAGATCCTGGAGGCAGGAGCCGATACAGAGACAGCCATGGAGGGGTTCTACTTACTGGCTTGATCCCTGTGGCCGACTCAACCTGCTTTCTTATAGAAACCAGAATCACCAGCCCAGGGATGGCACCACCCACAATGCACGGGGCCCTCCAAATCAACCAGTAATTAAGAAAATGCCTTAGAGCCTCCTTTCAGATGACTCTAGTTTATGTCAACTGGACATAAAACTAACCAGCACCAGGGTAAGCCAGGCACACCACCCTTAAGCAATAAAACGTAGCATGATGGAGGCTGGTGGGGGTGTTTACATTTAGAAAGTCTCAGAAAATCTTCGGAGATCTGGGCAGAGGGTATAGGATCACACCTTCTTGAGGGTATGCCTGACACATTCCAGGAAGAGTTGGAAGAGCAGGTAGCTGGAAGGCGTGCTGGAAGGGAGAGTGGCAGAACATTATTGTGTCCCAAGCCTGAGGACGGAGATTTTTGTGCAATCTGGTTTCAGTCTAAATGGTCCATGGTAGTCTCTGAACTGCACTAGCCAGAACCCAGGATGGGAATCAAGTCAGTGAAATGACAGCCTCTGGGATAGAGTGGTGACTTCAGCCTGGAGAGACATAAAGCCAAGAAGATGTGCAGAAGGGTACGGTGCCTGGTCTAAGTAGAAGATACACGACAGGACAGTGCAAGGTGCTGGGCCAGAGCCAGGGAAGGATGAGGTCCTTCCAACAAGGGCAGGCTAGCAGGGTACAGTAGTGCAGGCCTGTAGTCCCGGCACAGTGGTTGCTGAGGCAGGGGGCGTGCTTGGAGTGCAGGAGTTGAAGTCCTGTTCAGACAACAGAGGGACCCTGTCTGTCTCAAAATGAAACAACAAAACATAAAAGCAAAGAAGGCCGTAGGAGGGGCAGTGTGAGCGGTGATCTGACCTCCGTGTTGCTAAAACTAATGATATTTTCAGTCCCAGCTTTCTGTGCCCTCACAAAAGAACTGAACGATGCTGATGCCGCCTCAGCATGCAGTCCTGGTGCTCTTCTGGTCACTGGCAAGCCATCATCAACCCTCCAAATGGTCCAGCTTCTTGCATCTGATTTGTGATTGTTGTTTCTGTTAATGCTCTCTACAAGCCTCTGGCTCTCCAAACCTTAATGAGGTCCTCTTGTAATTCCCTCAGCCCTTATAATTCCCAAGGACATCCACAGCCCCAACCACTGCTTTGGGCCTTGCGCCTTGCACTGTCTTCTATACAGATTCCCCAGATGCACAGCTGAGAGCCAGGCCCAGATCTCTCAAAAGTCAGCCTTTGTCATACTTACTAAAACGTAAAAACATTTCAAGTCTGAGGTGTGGACATATGCTTCTTTTTCAAAAGCCTTAGACTAACCCACCCCTCTCCTGCCTCCACTCTTCCTGTGGTACTGTGCTGGCCTGTGCTCCCTGGTCTTCCTCTGAGTGCTTTGAGGTCTCACTGCTTCTCTCAGCAATACTTAGATACTGCTTGCCTGGGGGTGTAAAACTACACTGTGACTCCCTCCCTCCTTCTCTCCCTCCC
>LOJH01068023.1:0-10155 GCA_001685095.1 Ellobius talpinus
CTGCTGTCCCCTCACCTCCATTAGCCTGATCAGAAGAATCCCTCACAGAAACACCCAGAACTTCGTTCTGTGTGATTCTAGATCCGGTCAAGCTGACAATCTATATTAACTCTCACAATCCCTATCCTTCTTGGGTCCCAAGCAGCACTCCCTGTTCTGAAACACCCAGCAGCCTCTGAGTTGATGCTAGACCTGAAAAGGACAGACGGGAGGCAGGGCCACTAAAAGCCCGAGGAATGGGAGCCACGAATGAGCTTGGGCCTATAGCTGTAGTCTTTTCATACAGCCTCCTGGGGTGGGTCCTTTCAGCTCCGGGGAAAGGTCAGAATTTCAATCTGATGTTTTCACACATATTAAATGGGTTTCAGAAGTACTGTTGCTGCCTGGCTCCTGTCTTTAAACAATGTGGTGAAGCTGCCGTTGCTGCGAGAAGCTACATTCCTTCCGCCTTGTGATGTGGTTTTTGGAAGTCGTGCATGCAGCCAGCTAAACCAAACGTAGCTGCTTTGTTAATGAGAGCGAGCTCAAGAGAGAAATGATGAATAGACAGAGCGCTGGCTTTCCAGGCTCTACTCAAAGAGCCAAATAATTGAAGAGGAAAGGAAGTTTCCTCTCTGACTCCCAGGATGACTCTGTCCTTTCTTCCTTCAGTGGGTGATGGTGGCGGTGGTGGTGATGTCTAGAAGGATGGGGTGCAAAGGAAGCTCCCCCATCTCCTCCCACTAACAAAAATCCCTTCTAAGAGCTGTTCATGCTCACATTAAGCATGCTGGCATGTCCATTCATGTGTCTCCACCTCTAGCACAGTGAATTCTGACTTCTGCTACCCCCTTCTCTTCCAGGCTCTCCTCCTTACTCTGTCCAGGTTCTGTCCATCTCTGAGGAGAAAGGATTGATTAAAGGGCCCTTCAGCAAGAGTGCTGGAGTTCAGCGCTCTGGGGTTTTCTTCAGGAGCGCCTGGAATTGCAGACAAAGACATTTTTCATCTACCCAAGCTGCATATTTTTACTTAGAGATTTGAAAAAAGCAATATCAAGCTCAGAGAGTAAATGTAACATTGATGCCAAATCAGATGAGAACTAGCACTTGGTATCAACAGGAATATATTTGAATTTAAAAAGGCTAGCTGCATCTGACTGCAATGCGTCTCTGCTTCTGAGAGTCTGGGCTGAGTGGCGGGGGGAGCAGAGCTCTTCATCATCCGTCCATCCATTCTTTTCTCCCTGAGACGTTATTGAGTTCTGATCTGGGGCCAGGGTCTGTGTATGGCAGCTGTGAGACAGAAACAAATGAGACAAAGAGACGGGGTGGAGCAGCAGTGGCAAGAAGGACTTGGGCTGCCTATAAACCCCATCTGAGCTGTGAATCCTCAGCAATGATTGAACCTTTCACTGAGGGCTCTAATCTACAAACCATGTCAATAACAGCAGTCACCTCAAAGGTTGACTAAGCTAAGGGTGGACTGGATCGTGACCTGTCCATCCTAAAGATCCATTCACCTGGGATCCTCATGGTCTGTTTGGAAAAAGGAGTGTTTTCGGGGTGTTGTGAGCGATCTTGAGACACTGTCATTCTCGATGGGGATGGGTTCTACATCTAATAACTGATGTGTTTAGAAGTGAAATAGAAGCTCTGGCAACATAACACTTGCCTTAGCAAACACACTGTCCTGGGTTCCCATCCCTAAAAACATAATATCAGAGGAGAGAGAGAGAGAGAGAGAGAGAGAGAGAGAGAACACATAGGAACAGAGGAGGTGAAGTGCAGAAAGCAGCAGAGACTAGACTCATAGATCTATAAAATAAAAAAAAAAACACATCTCTGCCACCAGAAGCTCAGAGGGGCACAGAGCAGAGTCTTCCAAAAGCCTCCAAAAGAACGCCTGAGCTTTCGATTTCTGGCCTTCAGAACAAAGAGAATATTTACACATATGTCAACATTGGGGCTGTTCTCACCCACCAAGCTTCTGGTCATCTGTGGTGAGAAAAGCGAATGTGAAGACTAAATGAAAGCTGGCGTTCTTGAAGCATGGAGACCTGCGCTGGAATGTGACCAGTCTTTATGGAGCATCGGTGAAAACAGGAACGAGGAGAGTGAGGGCAAGGCTCTGCCCTGTGCTGGGAGAGGAGAGAGGGAAGGCTTCCCACCTGAAGTGATAGTTTTGGCTATGTAGCAGAGAGCAGATGATTCCAGGAGATGAAAAGAGTTGGCACCAGAGCCACAGGTGGTGTGAACTGCCTGACATTTTCAGAGAATGGTGACTGCGATCCTTGGAGGTGTCGTGTGAATTCTCTGATTGAATGGTGCTCCCTATATACTCCGGGCTTACGAGACTACGGAAACCTGTTTTTTTTTTCTGCATCTGAGCCTAGTAGAGAAGGGGTGGGGTGGCAAAGAGGTTCCCTGTGTTTCCCTTGCAAGTGAGCCCTGTCATGTCCCTTGGTGAGCTCTGAACTTTGGTCAGAGCGACCACTAGGGTTGAAGTCTCTCTTCCAAAGGGCTGCAAGAAACCACTGTCTCAGACTCAATGAACACAGAGAATAGAGTCTTCCATTTTAACCCAGCTTTGGGATCTTTTTACTCATAGAGCTCAGTTCACTAAATGGTAGTGAACTTGCCTTGATGTCAACTAGCTACTAGTTTGCAGCAGCTAGACCGGCTTCTGTCTAGAAATACCAAACTAAACTAAATGCCAATAGCTTAAATCCTTAAGTCCTTCGATTTCCCCAGCGCCACCTCCAGCACATCTCCAGCACATCTGTGGACCAGTCACCTTCCATTTAGTGACCCCTTGAGCATCACTGAGTGGAAACAAGGCACTTATACTCATGCGACCGGTCTCATGATTGCTGCTGTCATCTATTCCAGGAGAAATTGCAGAAAGAAGGAAAAAAGTAAATAAATAAATTAATTAATGAGTAGGAGTGAAAAAACCATCTGGAGAAAGAGGTAGAACCTCTAGCCGCAGAGGAAAATTTTCTTAGAAAATTTCATGAGTCCCTTCTCTTATATTTTCCTGATCAGAATTGGGAAGCTTATTGCAGAAACCTGCAAAAGAAGCTGTGGAAGCCAGGGGTGGTGGTGCACACCTTTAATCCCAGCACTCGAGGTGGAGAGACAGCCAGAGCTCTGTGAATTTAAGGCCAGCCTGGTCTGCAAAGCAAGTTTCAGAGTAGCCAGGGCTATGTAGTGAGATTGTCTCAAGCAAAACAAAACGAAGCCAAGCAAAGAAAGAAAGAAACACTGAAAAATATGTTTTCAAAAGCTGGGCACATCAGACATGGTTGCTCAACACCTCTAATTGGGAGACAGAAGAAGCCAGATCTTTATGAGTTCAACCTAGACTTGCCTACACAGTGAGTGCCGGGATAGTTGAGGTGACACATTAAATCACTGTCACAAACAAACAAAAAAAACCAATGGGATTGCTGAACATTTAGCCACTCCAGCTCATATTAAATCCTGCAAGGAACCAGGTGGTGGTAGCTCATGCCTTTAATACCAGCACTTGGGAGGCAGAGGCAGGCGAATCTCAGTGAATTCAAGGCCATCCTGGTCTACAAAGCAAGTTCCAGGACAGCCAGGACTGTTGCACAGAGAAACCTTGCTTTGAAAAACAAAAACAACAACAAGAAGAAATATAGCAAGGTTCATAGGCTTAATTAACCTGCCCAAGAGATAACACAATCAAAGGGTCCACTGTGGCTGAGTGCAGGTGACCCGACCTTAAATCTAGTCCTGACCAGTATCCTTTGTTTTGTATATCCATGGCCTCTACTTCAGTTCCTACCCTGACTTCCTCCATAATGGGCTGTGATGTTGAAGTGTAAGTAAAATTAGCCCTTTCCTCCCCGAGTTGCTTACGGTTACGGTCACAGTGTTTTGTCTCAGCTATGGAAACTCTAAGACAATGCTCTTTCATACTTAACACATCTTAATGAAACTTGGGCCAGTGAGGAAGCTGCTGGCAAAATGCTAAGCGCAGCGTTACATGAACTGTAAAAACCATTGAAGGTTCGATAACCCCTAGGAGCTACAGATCATTCTTCTCCACTTCTATCAGCCAATATACTCTGTATAGTCTGAAAGTTTTAAATTTCAGTGACTGCACAGAAACACGAAAAATATTTACACCATGAGGTGAAGATTTATATATATATATACACACCTCTTCATTGTATTGTTTATTCATTGATCTATTTTGTTTTTTGAGACAGGGTTACTCTGTGTAACCCTGGCTGTCTTGGAACTCACTGTCTAGACCAGGCTGGTCTCAGACTCAGAGGTTCGTCTGCCTCTGCTTCCCAAGCGTTGGCATTAAAGGTGTGCACCACCACTGTCCGAATATTCATATATGAACCATGGAAGGAGAGACCAACAACTAAAGGGCTAAAAAACATTCCAGGATATGAACGTGGGAGGGACTGAAGTACCTTTAATACCCTCCTCCCAGCTGACATTTCTTTAAGAACTATAAAAATAAACTGATTTGTTTATTTAGAGACAAAGTGTCATTACATATCTCTGGCCAGTGTGGAACTTGTTGCCCTGGAACTCAAGAGATCTCCCTCGGCCTTCTGAGTGCTGGGATTAAACATCTCCATCACCACACCTAGCTGAAAGGAAATTCTTAAGGTTTCACCTATGCTAAAAGCCCCATTCCCCCCCCCATTCACTTGTACAAGGTAGGAGGTGCTTGATTTTGTTAAGTTTATTCCTAAGAGTGATGGCTTGACAGTGGGAAAAAAATGGAAAAAAAGGGGGGGCGGAGATGAGGGTTGGGGGGAACATATCCTACAGCACCATTTGCTTAAGTATAGGAGGAGTGAAGGCTCACTCAATAATAGATTTGCCATATGCCTTCCTAAATCAAGGGCATTCCCTTAGGCGGACAGAAAACACTCACCCTCAAGACCAGTACATAGAGGGCTAGCTGCATCAATGCACAGGCCCAAGGCTTCCTAAAGATCGAATGAAGGCCCCAGCAGAACCTTCGATGGAAGTTCCCTTTACAAGTCTCAGTTCCACCCTCCTCGTTGTAAGCTGTCAAAAGACCCGAGCCATGTCAGCCTGTCTGTTCATTATCAAGTTGCTGGCACTACACCTGCTAAAAAATGTATAAGCACCTGGCTGATGGGAGCAGCATCTTGTGTTTTTGAAGAACACAAGGTTTCCATGTCTCCTGTTGTTCTGTTTTGCACGGTGGTAGAAGCTAGTGGCTTGCATTCTTTCTGGACTCATTGGTAGTCTAGAACAGACATTTTCCAACCCCTATGTGATAGTTGGGACTGTGACCGGGTCAAGTCCATAACGTGCATGTGCTATTACCTGGAGAGATGCTACTAAGCTCTCACAGTGGCCCTGGGATATATGTGCTGTGATGAAAGTCTCCTCACATTACCAGACGAAGAAGCTAGGGTTACAAGAGGAAGGTCATGCCACAGAATTCACACAGACCTCTACTATGCTAAGCCAGAGGGGTTAAACTTCGCTTTGTGGCCCCTACCATGGCCAAGGCATCTACAAGTTTCGTTTCTTCTACATAAAACAGAGAAAGCATGGGTTAGACATAAACTCAGTTAAAGACGCTGTTCATAACTGTTGTTGGAAGTCACTGGAGAACAGCATCTCTGCATCGAGGATGCCTGTTGAATAAGGAACTTAATGCGAAACCCTACTACATCCTGAAGAATGATTATGGCTGACGGATGCTTGTTTTGTATTGCCTACCAAGCGAGCCCAGACCCAGGCACCTGGTGGAGTATATATAGCTTCACAAAATATATTTTTGTCAACTCACAGCTACCATCCCTAGGCATCCTTGCTTATCTGGGTTTTGTTTCCAGCACACACACAGCCTTGAGGTGTCTGATCTTCTCATTTCCCAACTGTCAACTAAGGGCAAACAAAGTATTAAGGAAGGGCAAAGCAACCAGGGTGTCTTTGTGACTATTTAGGTGACTAATTCCTCCTTTGACTGCTAACAGAGTGGCTCAAAAACCTTTAAAGGAATGGTGATCATTTGTGCCTGATACACAACACAGTAAGGTAACTTGTGGCACAGGGTTTGAGGAGGTAGAGGTGACAATCAGGATCCTCGAGGGGCTGTGACTATCATGGGCTCGCTCAGAGTTCCTGGATGAAGTTCAAGTATCGGCATTTGCTCCTGAAGCTTCACTTTGATCCACAATTTATGTTGGACGGGGGTGTACATGGTGTGTGTGTGTGTGTGTGTGTGTATGTGTGGTGGGGTGGTTGTTTTGGTGATCCTCTTGCACCAACCTCCCAGATGCTGAGATTTCAGGTGTGAGCTACCACAACCAAGTGATTCTCATTTGTGGTGGAAAACATTCCCTCCCTAAGATTTTCACTGCTGTTGCACGTCCTGATGCAGGAATGCGACACTTAAAACTCCAGCTCACCCCTCACCCCGATCTCTCATTTTCCACATCTGTTTAGATTCAGTACGTAGACTGGAAATGGGTTTTGTCATTCACTGCCAGCCTGCCTGTCTGTAATCACACCCACAAATGACTTACGACAGATGCACATAGACACATGTGAAAAAATTCTTTATTAATTTCTCACATTTCATTACAAAATGTATGTTGCAAACAACTTGAATAACCTACTTGTGGTTTTTATTTTTATTTTTTTATTTTTTATTTTTTGTGTGTTTAATCCCTTGGCTTCAAGGAGTCAGGATCCCTCTTGTCCTTCATCAAGTTTCAGGAAACACTGATTATTGGAGTCAATAGGTTATCATTTTGCTATTTATTTTCTTCTCTCAAGCTCTGAAAAATGTCTTCTGTATAAATTAAACAACAAAAAATGTTGTAAATTCTATGTCATTACAGTCAACAGAAACAGGATGCATCCAAAAATGTGCGGCCACAAAATATCAGGTATATGTTTGGAAAAGGAAAAAAAAATGACATTCTAGCCTTGTTAAAAGGATAATGGTCCCATATTTTTATTAACAGGTTAGCAAAACAAAATCCAATGGATTACAATATTTACATGTTATTTGAAAAATAATGTAGTGATAAAAGCATGTCACAATTATTTTCTCCTTTTTTCTTTCATTGTTTTGTTTGTTTTTGGTAATCATCGCAAACATCCAATCCAGGCATGAAACTGTTTAGTACATTGGAAATGAGGCCAAATCAAAAACAAGTAAGGACACAAAAGAATCTTTGTCTAGATATTTCACACTTTCACCCTTTTTTTGCTTTCTATATGATGGCCCCCATCCCTTAAAAAATTAAATTAACACCCTACAAATAAAAATTCTTAATAGGAAAAAAACCCCAAAAAATTAAAACAAAACAAAAACAAAAACATGCTTTTCAAGTAAGTACTTACTTCACAAGTTTGACATCTTTCCATGGATTTTATTTGGGACACTGTCATCTCAGTAGTCCCTCATCCCTCTGGCCCGCCCCCCAACCCATCAACCCTTCCAAGTTAAAAAAAAAACAAACAAACCAAAACCAAAAACCAACAACAAAAACAACCAAAGGACTTACATTCGCCTATACACATTCATCACCCATGTGTACTTATGCGCGCGCGCGCGCGCACGCACGCACGCACGCGCACACACACACACACACACACACACACACACACCTAAAACCTAAATTTCAAGAAAGCTCTTCTATAGTTTTTGGAACGAAACCCCTTGTTCACACAATCAGAACTTACTATAACTGTAGACTTAGGTTTAGTCTAAGATGCTCTAGCCTAAAGAAAGAAAAAGAAAAGAGAGAAAGAAAGAAAGAAAGAAGCTCATGTCGGGAAACAGAACAGCTAGACGGAAAGAAAAAAAGCCCTTCTTTAGGCTCCCTGCAGGATATGCCATCTCTTGCCCGTGCTCGTGAAAGGATGGCTCCCCCAAGAAACGAGAAAACCTCACAATGCAGAAAGCAGACAAAACAGAGAGTTCAAATCACACACGAAAGCCAGCCCCAGTCGAACAGAGATTGTTGGTGTGAGACCGACGGACGTGTTCGTTCGAGAAGAAGCGAAAAGGTGAGAGGACCTCTTTGTCTGGCCCACGCGCTGCATAGCTGTGTCAGGAGGTTGGTTCTTTAAATTAAAAGCAAAAGAAAAACCAAACAGCAACAACAACAAGGGACATTGACCTCTTTGTATTAAAAGTATAAAAATTTCTATGCACACACACACACACATACAAAAATCCTCTACCGCTCCCTCGACCTCCAATGAGAACAACCACAGACACACAAAAAACAACTCACATGGAAAAAGAACAACTGAATTTGTGCTGTGTTCGTAACACTTAGACCGAGAGGAAATAAACATGTGGCCAACGAAACCCCACAATCACCTTAAAATTAGTTCACACGAACCCTACCAAATTCTAAATTATAGCTGAACACTAAGAAACGGCTTACCTGGAGTATGGGGTGACAGTTCACACACACCTACCTAGCCATTAAAGTCTGTTTCTCTTTTTTTTGTTTGTTTGATTTGTTTTTTACTAAAATAATTAAAAAAATCACAGTATTTTAAGAAATAAAACCCGCGTGGGGATTTTAAGCACAATTTGTGTTCCTTTCTTTAAAAGTCTTTCTTTCCCCTCCGTTTACCATCCTGTCCAGCAGCTCTCTCTACAGTTAACCACAAGGGTGACAGGTAGTACAGACAGACGCGGAGACTTCCCTTGGTTAAGTCTGAGGTACTAGGAAACAGGTGACTCTTGTATGCAGAGCAGTTTTTTTTTTCTGTTCTGTTATTATTATTATTATTATTATTTTTCTCCCAAAGCGGCTGCAGTTAGGTCTTGAAAAAAGCTTAAGGTATTAAAACTAGAAAAACGCACTGAAAGTTGTGCGCCCATAAAGTTGTTCCCCTAGGAGAGGTCTTCTACTGTCCCCGAGCTTATGTTTGCCACACACTGTCCGAGAGGGTCACGGAGAGCGCCTGCGGTGCCCGTGGAAGGTACTTCCCAAACCGCAGCAGATGAAAACTTCCGTGGTGAAGATCCGGGAAGAAGGATGTAGGGACGGGACAGGAGCCACATATTCCGATCGTTTAAATAACTTTAATTTACATACTCACTCACACAGCTACCAGTGCTTTGAAAATAGATTGTTCAGTCCTAAGAGCAGCTTTGTTCTCTCTTCTCTGTCCCCTCCCTTCTCAGCCCACGCCGGCCCACCCACATTTTCATCATGGTTCAAGTAAGGTTTGATAAGAATTTCACCAAACTCTTATTCATTTTTGGCCTCTGCATCCTCCAGGAGAGATTTGTCGGCAGCTACTACACAGATGGCTACGGTTTCACTCTTTAGGGAAAAGTCTATCCCAATTGGCTCATCATCTTCCTTCGCCTCTATGGAGGGCAGCTGCATACTATTGTCTACCATCTCTTTTGTATGGACTTCATCTCTGCTCACTTGGTTGATGTCATGTAATGCCCTGGAAAAACAAAACAAATGGCAAAAAACAGACATCAGCCAGATGCGGTGGCATGTGTCTCTAACTCCATCCCTTACGTAGTGGAGTGGAGTCAGGGGAGGAGCGGGTGGGGTTCAGGCTGGCCTCAAACTCAAGAGATTCGCCTGCCTCTGCCTCCCGACTAAAGGTGTGCGCCACCACTTTTAACCTGGGTTCTGGGCATGGAGCTGAAATCCTCAAGCATTTTATTAGCTGAGTGACCTTCCAGGCCCCTCAGAGGTTTTTCCTAAGTAAAGTAACAAAACTCATCTGCCTTTACTTCTCTGATCCTAAAGGCATAGGAATTCTATGGGTATATAACTAAGTTGCCAGGGATTTTCTTTTTGTCATGTAAACCTCTTTCTAACAATGTGGATCCCGAAAAATATTCAATGTTGTCCTATGCTATGATTATGCCATGTTTTCTTTCCACCTTAGTACATTTTGATATCTCTTTCCCTGAGCTATAGCGGGGAAATAGAAAGAACTTCCTCACGTTTAAACCCATCAGCTGAACTCTGAAGTTTAGGTCCTGGTCAATAATGATTAAGGAGCAACTCTAGTATTAAAGATTAATCAGGTCTATTAATAAATCACCCAAACACACAAAAATCTAATCAGCACCTACATCTTGATAAATGTATGATGGAGGAGGGTCATCTGTCTATGTGTTACTTTCATTGGTTAATA
>LOJH01068026.1:0-10155 GCA_001685095.1 Ellobius talpinus
CCAGAGGGAGCAAGCCAGTAAGCAGCCTTCCTCTGCTCCTCTGTGGTGTTTGCTTCAGGCTCCTTAGCTTGAGTTTCTGCCTTGGCTTCCCTCAGTGATGGACTGAAGCTACAGAGGAAACAAAGCATCTCCTCCCAGAGTGGCTTTTGGTCATGCTGTTTAGCAGAGCAACAGAAAGCAGGCTGGCAAGCAGCTTCCTCCATGGTTCCGGCCTCCGCTCCTGCTTGAGTTCCTGTCCTGGCTTCCCTCACTGATGGACGGTGACAGGGACACAGATCAAGCCAAGAGCCATGTTAGTTTGCTTTCTCTTTCTCTCATAAAACCCTCACTAAAACCACCTTGGGGAGGAGAGGGTTGATTTGGCTGATGTGTCCCTATCACCGTGGGTGGCACTCGATCCCCACACCAGTACAGAAGCCCGTCTTCAGAGGGCTCCTGTCGCCCTGCCTGTGTGCCTCCTCACCTTGCAGACCGACATCTGGTTGGTGGTGAGGGTCCCTGTTTTGTCAGAGCAGATGACAGAGGTACAGCCCAGGGTCTCCACAGAGGGCAAGCTCCTCACGATGGCATTCTTCTTTGCCATCCGGCGGGTACCCAAGGCCAAGCAGGTGGTGATGACAGCAGGAAGCCCTATGGGGATAGAGATGGTGTAAGCAAACCAGGAGGAGGGAGACCTAGTGTGGCTGCTGCATCACAGCCACCAAAGCTATCGGGACCTTCTCCACGGGACCGTCATTGTTACTTTATCTTGAAATATTGTTGCCTTACCTTCTGGGATGGCTGCCACAGCCAAAGCCACAGCGATCTTGAAATAGTAAATGGCGCCCCGGAACCAGGAGCCCCCATGGACAGGGTCGTTGAAGTGACCAATGTTGATAAGCCAGACAGCCACACAGATGAGGGAGATGACCTTGGACAGCTGCTCCCCGAACTCATCAAGCTTTTGCTGCAGCGGGGTCTTGTCTTGCTCAGTGGCAGCCATTTGGTCTCGGATCTTGCCAATCTCAGTACTCACACCAGTGGTGGCCACAATGCCCACGGCCTTGCCGGCTGCAATGTTGGTACCCTGGGAAGGTGAGGAAGGAGCAGGGTCAGGCAAGAGATGCTCCTTATGCCACAGGCTAGGGGGCCTCATCTCTTCTTCCGCAGCCATGATTCCCTCCACACCCAGCTCCTCTGGCTGGTCATGTGACTGCTTACTGAGAAGTGGTCATGTGACTGCTTACTGAGAAGAGCATGTTCTTCTTGTCCTGGTTGACAGCTCGGGGGTCAGGGACAGGATCTGTGTGCTTGATGACAGATACAGACTCTCCTATGGAGGAAGGACCAGAGCGTTTTCAGGTGACATCATGTCTCTGTCCCTAACACTTCGCAATCAGCACGCGAACAGTCTTGCCTCTAGAGGAAGGTGACAGGGCAAGTGGGAAGTCCATTGCCTCTAGAGTTTAAAAGACACCGACCAAGCCTAGTGTGTGACTTCGATCGCTTAACTTTCATTTGCTCCCCATGTCCTGGTGAAAACCAAACAAACCAGCGGCTGTGAGGTATTTATCAACTGCACAGCCCATTCCTGAGGGACCACCATTGTGGAGTCCTCACCAAGGACAGAGGCTCAGGTCCTCCTGCTGTGGGTCCAGTTTACACTGTCTCCCTCCCAGAGTTTAAAGGGTCCAAAGCCCCCACCCTATCCTAGAATCCCTCATTCGAAGACTTTTCAGGATGCTGGAGAGGACAGGACAATTTGTGGTAGGGGGTGAGTTCCTATGTCCACGTAGAAGGTGTAGGGCAAAGACTGTGGAAATAGTCACAGACATCCTCTCCCATGCCCCTTGTGACAGAGGAAGACTGAGCCACACCAATGATGCTACCTCAGAACTAAAGAGAGGCCCTACTGCGGATGCCCTTCTTCATCCACCCGAAACCTTCCCTCTGGCTGCCTGCCTCGCTCCTCCCTCACTACGCCTTTCCCATCTGAGCCAGCCTACCTGTCAAGATGGACTGGTCGACCCGGAGGGTGGTGGATTTGATGGAGAGGATGCGGATATCTGCCGGGACTTTGTCCCCCACTGTAGAGAGAGGAGCAAGTTCAGCGGGGAATGGAGCTTCCTACCTTCCTTCCTTCCCAGCCTCTGCCTCCCTCACACCATCCATCCTTCAGCCCCTACAGCATTCGGCTGCTCATAGGCCTTCGGCACAAGATTCCCCCACTCGGTCCCCACCCCAGAGATACTATCCTGGTGTTCCCCCATTAAATGCTTCTCTTCCCACTGGCTACAAGCCTGTGAAGGGAAGCTCCTAAGATCCCTGGAGTGTAGTGTGTGCTCATTAAATGTATTCTTGGTAACTGAGATGAAAGCTGGGGACAAGCCAGCTAAAACTGAGAAAGGGAAACAAGAGAACGGTAAAGAAGGACACGGAATGATGTAACTCAGGAAAAAGAGGATGACTGGGAGGATCGGGAGAGCAAGGTGGATGCTGGGAAAATCCAGGCCAAACGAGACCGAAAGTGGAGCATGAAGCCGAAAAGAATGGTCCAGAGGAAGTGTGAGGGTGTATTCCTGACCGTGGGAAGTGGGAAGTCAGACTGTGAAAGCACCTTGGCAGGGGCTGAGGAAGACATTCTGCCAGACTAGAGACCTTTTAGGGGACAGACGCATACCTCCTCAGGCCTCTGCCTAAAGCCAACTTGGTCTCACGGGTGGAATTGGGGCGAAGTTCACTTGCTTTCCTTTCTCTTGGTTTCTAAGGTCCCTCCACCAGTACCAGAGGAAGCAGGAGGAGGGAGGGGGTCAGCAATGGAGTCAGGCAGACACCCTTGTCACCGAAGCCCAAGTGGTATTTATAGACATTCATGGCACTGACCCCAAACTGTCACCATAGCAGGACTGCCCTGGGACGGGGCTATGGGGCCTCCAGCCCACCAGCTCTCCACCCTAGGCTTCTCCTGGTGGTAACATGGTATAGAGGGTGACACGGTATGACATACACATTCACCAAACTAGGTGCCTAAGGAGATGGAAAGGCCTGCTCAGGGCAAATATAAAAAGCGCTGAAGGGGGCAGAATCCCAGTAATCTTAGCTAGCCAGCCCCACCCCTCCCTGAGTCGGCATTAAGTGTCCCTGAGGGGGCAGGGCCCTCCTTGAGCGCCCTCCTCTCAGGTCCCGTGCTCTTAGCTGGTGGAGGACTAAGAGTTACCTTACATGGTGGTGGGAGTAGTCGTCCACCCCCCTCCCACTCCACCCCCACTCCCTTCTACTCCCATTCCTTCCCCCTTTGAGAGGCCTCAAGGGCACTAAGGGGTCAAGACTGAAAGCTGACCAAGCTTGTGGTGGGTGGAAGGAGAGGGGAGCCAGGCTCGGGAAGGGGTGGAGATGGAGCCATTGGCAGGGACTGGCTTCCACCTGTTGCTTGCAAGTGTTGGCTGATGGGAGGGGGGACGGGGGTCTGTCTGCTGCCTCAGGGACAGGACTAGCTGTTCCTATTGAGACTCTAGCAGGGAGGGGTGCTGTGGCCTGAATGTCCTGGAGTGACCCCTGAGGAGTCTGGGAAGGAGAAGCAAAGACACCACCATCCTCAGAGATCCAGGATCGGGGCTGACAGGTCCCCTGCTCTCTTCTTGGCCTCAGACCCAAGGTTTCCCCCCTGAAGCACCCATTCCAGCCCTTACCAGCCACCTCTACGATATCCCCAGGGACGATGTCCCTAGCCTTGATCCTTTGCACTGACTTTCGGTCAGCCCGATAGACCTTCCCCATCTCAGGTTCATACTCCTTAAGTGCCTCGATGGCGTTCTCTGCATTCCGCTCCTGAGGAAGACAGCAGACAAGAATGGAGTCAGAAGGAAGGTCCTGGACCCGCAGGAGGCTGGTCTGGGTACATGCAGGAAGGGTGAGGGACATGCAGATGGAGAAACCGGAATTGGGATCCTAGCAGAAAGAAGGACATTGCAGAAAAGGCTGGCTCATACAGGTCCAGCTAGCACAAGAGCTGGACAGAGGAACCCTACACACAGCAGGGATGTGTCTGCTCTAGAAAACATCACCAGTGGCTAAAAACAGGGTTTGGACCAAGAAGAAAGGAATTGTAAAAGCAAAAACAAAACAATAACAACAACAAAACAAACAAGCACAGAAAGCAAGGGACAAGGAAAGTAAACTGGTAATGTCAGAGGAAGAAAGAAATCAAACTAGT
This sequence comes from Ellobius talpinus, assembly GCA_001685095.1. NCBI lineage: Eukaryota > Metazoa > Chordata > Mammalia > Rodentia > Cricetidae > Ellobius > Ellobius talpinus. The sequence continues at coordinate 4,193 of LOJH01068026.1, forward strand.
ATTTATTGAGTGCCTACTATGTGCCATGAACCTTCATGTTCTTTTTCAATTGCACCAAGCCTGAGGAACACAGTTATTAGTCTTGTTTTCCTTTTCCTTTTCTCTTTCTTTCTTTTTTTCTTTTTCTTTCTTTCTTTTTTCTTTTAAAAAATGGGCTCACTATGTAGCCCTGCCTGGCCTGGGATTCTCTATGTAGACCAGGCTAGCTTCAAACTCACAGAGATCCACCAGCCTCTACCCCTGCAACTGTGGGACTAAAGGCGGTGTATCACCACATCTGACCTCACCCCCTTTCTGTCCTTCCTTCTTGTAGTAGGATTACAAGTGTGCTCAACCTTGCATAGGTTTTTTTTTTTCTTTTAAAGACAGAATTTCACATTGTAGTCCAGGTTAGCCTAGGACTCCTGCGTCTGCCTCTGGAGTGCTGTAGGTGTGAGCCACCACATCTAGCTTACTATTCCTAGTTTCTAGGTGAGGAAACAGGCTTAGGGAATGGAGAATTTCCTCGGGGTCATGCAGTAAACATGAGTTTTTCCAGCTTATTCCCAACTGAATGAGAAGACCAGAGGAGTGGGCACAGCCAGGAGAGATGATGGAGGAGGAGGGGATGGGAAGGAGGTCTGACCCCTTGCCCAATGCTGAGACCCAAGGGAAGAAGGAGTCAGAACTAACCTGCCAGACCCCCACGATGGCATTGGCAATGAGGATCAAGAGAATGACAAAAGGTTCCACAAAGGCGGTGACAGTTTCTTCGCCTTCCTCAAACCAGGCCAGCACCTGAGAGGTAAGGGGGAACCACAAAGGCCCCAAGTGACTAAAGAAAGAAATGGGAAGGCTTTTGAAGAATGCTGCAGAGGTCAGACGATGTATAGGAATGTAAGGTTCTTCACACTGCAGGACTCTGAACACACATTCCCAGCCATCCTTGTGATGCTGTGCAAATAGGCAGTGCAGACACACACGTGTGCACGCGCGCGCGCACACACACACACACACACACAGACTGGAAAAGCTTTCAGGTATCCCTGACTAAACTGTTGGCTTGTAAGCAAACCTTCCCAGGTTACCCAGGGTCAACTACCCCTTCAGCCACATCCATCCCACGGGGACCCAAGCCCAATAGGAAAATCCCTATGGTCCTCGAAGGGCCCAGCCCACCCACAGCCCTCCCTTAGCAAGGCATGGAAGCTCCAGTTTCGTGAGAGAACAGGAGGGGAGTAGGGTTACAGGCCTCCAGCACCCACCCCATCCCAGCTGTTGCCACTGCCAGGCAGCAGCCACAGGCAAATGTCAAGGAGCAAATCTGAGGAGAGAGAAGGGAGGTTGCCAGCTCAGATGCAAGGGTGCATGGGGCCTCCATGGATGCTTTATGCTTTTTGCCTCCTAGGCCTTATTTTCCAGCTAGGATGCTAAAGAAATTCTAAAATGCAAGATGGACTGCTGGACCAGTGGGTGACAGGAGCCAGCAGCAGGGGCTGTGAACACTGGAGATGTTCACAAGGAGATGGGATAGCAAAGGCTCTGAGGGACTGGAGACACCAAGAGGTAAGGATGAATCAAGCCAGGTAAAGAGAAGTAGGCGCCATGTGCCAGCCCCTAATGGAAGCAGGATGTGGTAAAGTCTGGAGACAGTTGAGGGGTGGGTGTGTAAAGGGTATGTCAAAGGGGCTGGAAGGCACACTGGTGGTTACCACTGTACCAGCAACACCTTCCCCACTTCTGGAAGCAAGCCTTTCTTTTGGCCAATCAGCATCACAAGCTGGAGAGGGCAGGGCAGGACTGGAGAAGCAGAGTGAGGACCAACCAGGACAGGCCATGCTAGTGGCCCCCACAGTGGATGCTGCATCCCACATCCAAGCTAGGAGCCCTGTGCTTAGGGGGTAACCTGAGCCCTTGAAGCCCTTGAAGCAGGGAGGGTTAGGGTTAGGGAGGGTGGCTTAGCTTCAGTGTTTTGGCTGAGAATGCTCTCAGGGCTTAAAATAAAATCTCTCTGCAGGGGAGGAAGCGAATCAGCACCCCGCCCCCAGTTCCAGCCTGGAAAATAGGGTGTTCAGGGTATCTAGGATGGCCAGAGCCCCACACCATTCTGCAGACAGCCCCCAAATGCCCTGGGCACTCACGAAGGAGATGCAGGCCGCCAGGAGAAGGATCCGCACCAGCAGGTCTTCAAACTGCTCTACCACCAACTCCCACAGGGACTTGCCTGGCAGAGGGCGAGAAGAGAAGTCCCAGGAGTTACAATTCAAAAGATGAGGGTCTGTGGCTCTGGATGGGCTTGGGTCCAGAGTCTAGCCTTCCCTGAACCTCTAGGCTAATCGGCAGCCTTGCTTGATAGGAGAGAAAGATGAAACAGCCAAAAAGGCTCTTCAGATCTGTGGCAATTGTTCAAGGCTGGGAAGTCTCAAGGAAAAAGCATCTGGAGATGTCTGACACTAAGCTCTGGGGAAGAGATCTGCCTTTTGGGAAAAGCTGTGGGTCTCAGAAAAGAGAAGGCAGGGAGCTGGGAATGGGGCACACACCAGGGGTGTCATTTAGCGGGGGCTCAAAGCTCAGGTAACTTACCTTCCTCAGCAGGGAGCTCTATTCAGGAGGAAAAAAGAAAGGGACAAACTTAGTAGGGGTTCAGCCTCATGTCCCCCACACCCAGAACTCGGTGGTTAAGAGACTCGGGCTATCAAAAGGGCATCTGAAGTTCAAGGTCACCCCGTAAAACCTCCCCAAACTCCAGATGGCAAAACTGTTTTCTTTAGTATCCTGCCCCTCCTGCAAGAAGCCAACAACTGCCCCCACTCATCCATGCAGACCCCGGAGGAAGCAGTTCCCACTAGCGGGGGTGGGAGGGCAGCCATGCCTGCCTCTCCTCTGAGGGTTACTTACCATTGGGGCCGTATTTTTCCAGATGCCGCTTAACTTGGTCTGGGGTAAGGCCTGTGGTCTCGCTCACCCCAAAAAAGGACAAACATTCCTCTGTGGACTTGGAGTGTGCGGCCTCCATTGTGCTCCCTTCTTGGGGCCCAGGGGGCGATGTATTCCTTCTTAGGGGCCTCTCACTGGAGGGGGAATGTCTTCCGTGTGCCCACCTGCCTGTTGATCTGGGCTTCTTCCTTTTTCTCGCCTGCCCCCCCCCAGATTCTTTCTCCTTCCACGAAGTCCTGACCCCAGTCCCACTTGCAGCAGCCNGCCACCCCCACAGCCCCCAGCTGGTCCTTATGAGGGAGTGGGGGGGCCAGGCTCCCCCTTCCCCCAGATCAGGGATTGGCTGGCTGAGACCCCAGCAGGAGGGGTCAGAAGAGAGAGAGATTTCTGCTGACAGAGAAGAACAGTGGGCCTGCAGCCTGGGATGTCACTCATAAGGGTGGCCCCAGCCCCGGGGGGGGGGCGGGGAATAAAGTCATTTTTCTGTTATCTGCTACTGACCCTGCCCCCCAGGTGCCCCAGCTTCCCCAGTTACATTAAATGCCCCATTCCAAGCTAACCCAAAGCACACCCCTCTGCCCTCAGGTCTCATGGCCCCTCAGGCCTCTCCTATCTTGACCATCCTGAGCCCCTACCCACTGTCAGTCCCCTTCCCTGCCTATTGTGTGCAAAGGACAGAGGAAGTGCTCCAAGGGGATCAAAGGAGAGGGGAGAGCATCTTTGGGGGACAGAGGAAGTGGCTCTAGAGAGATAAGGGGAAGTAGGGAAGGGAGGTGGTCAAGGGGACTGGGCAGAAGATGGTAACCTTACCCTAGGGAGGGGTTGCTGCCGCCATCAACAAGGGATTTAGTGTCCAGGCCCTGGCAAGCAAAGCCAGGGCGGTCTGCGTCTCCTGCACTTCCCCCGCCACGACCGCGGTAGCTCAGCCTCTGGGAACACAGCCTGTAGCTCCCCCTTGAAACTGGCAGGGAATCCCCCCTGAAGAAAATGGGACACCCAGGCAGTCAGGTAACCCAAGAGGCTACAGAATGTGCTGATGGCAGAGGGGGAGGGGTGTTTCAGGGTGAGACAGGGGAATAAGGATTTCCTCATCCCACACTGGCCTTTAATCCCAGAGGTGTAGGGGTCTCAGCAGCCCTGGGCCTGATGCAACAGGTCCACAGAGGGAGTGAGGATCAGGCCTGGTGGTAGGAGTGCTTTGGTGCCCGGGCACAGGACCCCTGAAGCTGGATGAAGTAGACACTCCAGAGAGGGCGGGAGGGGTAGAGGTGAAGAAAGGAGCACAGAACTGAGGTAGGAGCAGAGGTAGCCCAGACTATGTCTGAGGAGAAGAGGGAAAAGAAACAGCAGAGTGCTGGCAGTGGCAGTCAGGTGGGCGTGGCCCCGCGGGCTGGGTGCAAAGCCACAAGTTGTTGCTGAAGGGCTGGTCTGGGTGTCAGCTTCCCCTGAAAAGCAGCTGCTCTGCACCACCCTTCCCGACCCCGGTTCACCACTGGGGCATTTTTTGGTTTCCACCAAGGCAACTGCTGGAGGAGCAGGCAAGGTACATAAGCCAGGATGCAAGCAGGGTGGAAACTGAGGCAGAGAAGTTCCCATGGGAGTCGAGATTAAAAGGGCAGTGAGGGCTGGCAGCATTGCAGCCCTAGAGTGCAGGTCCCACTTCTACCCAGGCCTCAGTTTCCCTGAAAAGAACCAATAAGCACTTCCCACACCAGGGCTCCAGCACACAGACAATGATGCCAGAAGCAGAGCCCGGAAGAACAAGAAGCCCCACTTGTTTGGGGCTGGGATGGCCAACACGGATAGGAAGAAATGAAGGACTGAGCCTCAGCTCCATCCTGCCTTCTGCCCAGACTGGGGGAAGGGTGAAATGAGGACAAGGTATCCCTTCCCGCCCTCTTTTCACAGTTCCCACAAGCCCCTCCCCTGAAGTAGAGTCCTGATGTGACCTGAGGTGGAGGGGCTTAGACAATGGGGTGGGACTATAGGGGGTCACATCCACGGGCATCTCCACCTGGCCCAGGACCCTCTATCTCCAGCCAGAGGCAGGCCGGGCAGCCATGGAGGCTGGGGCCCCCCGCTGGCTTCTCCCCAGCAGCAGCTGGAGAAGCAACAGGAGCCACAGAGCCACTGACCTCCAGCAGCAGGAATGACCAAACACGGAGAGGGGAGTAGGGACGTGAGAGCTTCAAAGGAGTTGACTGAGGGAAGAAGGCAGGCTTTACAGGACACTCCTGCCAAAGAGGCTCTTTGAGGTTATTCGTGTCTACCTCTTCCAGCTTCCCAGATAGATAAATGAAGGCCAGAGCGAAAGCTACCAGTCCAGAGCTTCAGGGATACCTACCTCACCGCACTGTGACCTGCGGTGGAAAGATGAGGCCATTCCAGACCCAACCCCACTACACCAAGACTAAAGGTGTTCTTGTTCCTGAGTCCTAAGGCGGAGGAGAGGGAGCGGGCAGGTCGTGAAGGGCATGAAGGCAGAGCCTGGCCCATCCCTGTCCACAAATACCTACAGGCATCTCATTGTCTCTTGGGCTCTTGTAACCAGGACATGGCAGTCTGGGGGTGTCTTTCTGCCCACCCCAGGATGGCAAGTCCCTGAAAGTGGCAGGGCATGGGGGAGGGGAGCATCTGAACACCAGTTGCCATGGGATTAGAGGATCAGACCTTCCCACTCTGAGGTGTTACAGGCCTCACTGGCCATTGGCTGTCTAACAGTCTCACTTGGAGAACACAGCACAGGTCTAAAGCTGTCCTCCGCCCAATCTTCACAACAGGCCAATTCAATCCCTATTCAAGGCCAAGATTTGGGGAGCCCCAGGGATGAGGTAAAACAAGAGCCAGCAGGCTTCCCCCAACCAATCCCCACCCTAGATAGCCTATGAGCTCAGCTGTCTCCTGTCCATCTCCCCATAGAACCAACACAGGGCTCAGAATAGCAAGGTCATGAGCGTGGGTAGGGCCTCTTGGAGGTGGGGCACAGGCTGAGGGACAGAAGATCAGCCACTCCACTTTCCCAGGGGAGGGACGAGACAGTGGTGAGG
>LOJH01068028.1:0-10155 GCA_001685095.1 Ellobius talpinus
GGCCACCTTGCGCCCTCCTCCAGCGCCGGCTGTGGACGCGGTATTGACAGCCTCGGTGTCGGGTGGCAGGGTTGCCCTGGTGACGGATGCGGAGGGTTTACTCTTTGTGGTGGGAGCGGCCAGTGCGGGTTGCCCACGCTTGGAAAGGAATCTCGGCCAGCTGCGACAGCACGCTCCTGAAATCAGAGCCGCCGCAGGGGAGCGCGCACTGTGCTCTTTGTTGCCTCCTTTGGGTACCAGGGACGCTGGGATTCTGTGGAACCATTTCCCTGAATCCAGTGCTGCTGATCATGCCTGGGGCTCGTTTGATCGTCCAGAAATTCTAAATGAAACAGGCTTGCGTGCACTTGGTAAATGGGAAAGTTGCCGTGCCAGACATCACTGAGAATACAGAGTAACTGAGCTAGGAAAAGGTTCTAGAACAGTGTGGTTCTCAACCTTCCTGATGCTGGACCCTTTAATACAGTTCTTCATGTTGTGCTAACCCCCAAACCATAAAATTTTGTTGCTATTTCGTAACTGTAACTTTACTACTAATATGAATCATAATATAAATATCTAAGATGCAACCCTAAAGGGGTCATGACCCACAAGTTAAGAACCACTGTTCTTGACAGCGAAAACATTTAAGAACCCGAATCTAAAAAAGACTTGTACTTAACAGGGTGGAAGATGGTTTAGAGTCTCTGAACTTTCTCCTACATCTTTATTAACTTTAGGTGCTGGGTCTAAACCCAGAATCAAATGTTCCCCAACAATGACCAGTTTTAGACGGCAATCCTGACCTGCCTATTAGGGAAAGAAAGCTCCAATACTTGCCAACTTTTGTCAGTTTTAAAGTTGTTCAGTACACTGAGAATTTTATAACATTGCTGAACTTTTATTTTTTAAATTATTTTTAATATAAAAGTAATGTCTTAGTTAATATACTGTTGCTGTGAAGAGACACCATGACCACAGCAACTCATAAAAGAAAGCATGTAATTGGGAGTTGCTTACATTTTCAGAGGTTTAGTCCATTGTTGTCATGGCAGGGAGCATAGGAGGCTGACGTAGTGATGGAGAAATAGCTGAGAGTTCTGCATCTGGATCCAAAATGCAGCAGGAAGAGAGAAACCTCAAAGCCCACCTCTAGGGACACACTTTGTCCAACAAGGCGGCACCTCCTAATCCTTCTCAGGTAGTGTCACCCTGATGACTAACCATTCACATACATGAGCCTATGGGGGCCATCCTCACTCAAACTAGAAGCAGGACGAGGACTGTGGAAATGAGGGCGAACTATAGATTAGACAGCTGTCATGTTGAGGCTGTTTCCTCGTGTTGGGAAAACAGAATCCTGTTCCTTATAAAGAAGTCCTTCCACTTCTACAATGTGTCCTCACCTGCTTTAGTTGCTCTTTGCTCCTCCTATTTATCCCTCTGCCTTTGTGTAGTCTCAACCGTTTTATTTCTTAACTTTTATTATCATCTTAAAAATTAAAGATGGGAGGGGGCCCTGGAGAAATAGCTCAGTGGTTAGGAGCACTGGGTGCTCCTCTAGAGGACCTGGGTTCAATTCCCACCAGTCATGGCAGCTTACAACTGTCTTTAACTCCAGTTCAGGTGATTCATGTCACCCAGTATGCATGTGGTACACACTCACGCACACACACATGCGCACACACACACACACACATATACAGGTGCATGCGCACATGCATGCAGAAAAATACCCATATATATAAGATAAATAAATCCTTAAAAAATTAAACATGGGATGGGTTGGGGTGGGGTGTCACAGGTCTTTAATCCCAGCACAGGAAGACTCAGGAGGAACTCTTACATTTGAAGCCATGTCTACATAGTATGTTGCAGGCTAGCCAGGCGATATAGTGAGACTTGTCAGGTTATGGTGGCTCCAGTTTGCCAATAGTATGGATATGCTTACTTTGTGAATATTCATAAAGTGATAATGCTTAGTGTTTGTCTTCTTTATGTGTGTTATAATCCAGGAAATTTAAGCACTTAATATAATAGAAAAGAGCACGGTAACTGACAGAAATATAGAAACTGTTTTATTCATTACTGTGGTGCGGGGCAGGGGGTGGGGTGGCCAGCAGAGGTAATGATCCCCCAGAGGCAAGACGGCTGTTTTGCTCAATACGACTAAGTAGCAGGTATTGGTTCAAATTTGGAGACTCCCACCCTGAGTAGTTTAAGCATATTTTAGCACAGCACACTTTAGCGAAAAATTTCCTTGATAAATAGCTCAATTCCGTGTGAATAATAAAGCTTAATACATAACTACATCAAAAGTCTCTGTAAAGTACATGTGACATCTTCCATACAGATGGGTTCTATAGATTGACAGGCTCATGATAAGACTCTGGGAGAATCTCATGTGTTCTCGGCCACACAGATAGTGCAAAGGTCACCAGGCTATCCACCGTGTCCACTGCCAGCCTTCTGGACAGAAAACAGGTTGTATATGCATCCCTGCCTTCAAAGGGACAACCCCATGTGCTTAAGATTTGTGGTTCATCTGTGAGCACAAGGACCTCAGCGACTTCCACTCTCTGGCATTTTTTCAGACCTTATTTCTAGACTTTATTATTTCATTTACATTTATTTGCTGTCGACTTTAAAAACTGGGAGGATTAGAAAGACTGAGTATGTTGGAAATCCTAATTTACAGATTCTAAAAATGTATGTTGCAAAAGACATGAAATTTAATTGTATCTCAGTTATTTTGTTGTTTATTTTTGCCTAAAATCACGTGTAGAAAAACCTAAGGGTTTAGAGTCTGTCATGTTCTCACATTTTCCAAACTTTAACAATACATTTTAATTAGTTTTACTTTTTCAACACATTATTTCTATAAAAATGCCTACAGTAAATTTTAAATAGCTATGAAAATTATATTCTGTTAGCTACAGTTTAAATTGTAGCTTGTATACTAGGAGTCCATTTGTGGCTGAGTTTTTTTGTACTATGAGGAAGTTGCCCTCTGCTTGTTTTCTTTAATGTCAGCTTCCCTGGCATGTTGCTAATAGGCTGTATACAATGGTCTGTTCCTAGGTCAGCTACTGCTTATCACACATTTCAAAAAGTGTCAGTAGAGATAGACTGTTGGGGCTTAGGAACAACAGTATAGGTTGGGGGAGCATCAGTACGAGAGGAAGAGTCACTGACATGTGCCTCCCACTCCTGCAGAGTAGCAGTGTCTGAGAAGAAGTCTATAGAGTTGAGGTTCTGCTGCCGATGCAGGCACTCAGAATAGTGTGTGGCTAACAGATAGTAACATGCTTAAATTTGGTGTGCTTGGTTGTGTTCATTCTTTCCAAAATGCTTTCATGTAGAACAACTGTAATGGAGAAGTGACTAATAATGTAAACTATGTAAGTTCATAAATTAATAATTAGGCCAACAAAATTGTTATTATATTTCAGATATATACAACTTGATAGTAGAGTAAAAACTAAAGACATAGATTCTAATTACCTAATTACAAAATTCAGAGTTGAATCTATTTCAGTCATCTAAAATTTTCACCCCCATTTTTCATTTTAGGGGGATGATATTAATTATTAAAGTAATATAGTAATCAGGAAATATATAAATTAGCTTTTATCAGTGTCTTCTGTAACTCCTATAGTACTTTGTCTTAAGATCTATTTTTACAATTATTAAGATAGCTATCTTAGCTTTTTCTATTAACTTTTGCCTTATATATCTTCTCTTCATCTTTTTCTGTTTCATTGGTTTTTGATACAAGGTCTCCTATAACTCAGGCTGCTCTCAGACTTGGTATTTAGCCAATTTCACAATGAACCCAAACACCTAATCCTTTCTTCCTCCTCCCAAGTAAAAGTATTTGAAGAACTGAATATTTTGGACATTAAATCTCAAAAATTCTGAAATGTGTATTGCAAATAACAAAAGCAAAATATGCCTAGTTTAGCTTTTTAACCTTTCTCCCTCTTTACATTATAGCTGTAAATTCTGCATTATGTTTTGTGAAAATTTGTTATTTTATGCAGTATGACACTATCCTTTAGTTGACAAATTTATTCCATTTATATTCATTGTAACCAGTGAAATATTTGAACATATGTAAATAAATTATCTGTGCCATTTTATCTTTTTTCTCCTCATTTTAAAAAATGTGTGTGAAGAGGATCTTTTATTCTAGGTATTTTAAAAATTTCATTGGATTTATATGCTCAATTTTATTATCTTAGTGTTACTCTGAAGACTTCTACCTTGTATATTTAATGTAGTAGAATTGTAAGTACTATTGTAAAGGGTCTCTGCACACAGCCCAGGAAATGAGAGTGTCTGAAGTCTGGTTACTCTGCAGACTGTTTACACAGACATTTATCTTTATACATACACGCTTTCCATTTACTTCCTTGTCATATCCCAGATTGTCATTTATTACCACTTTCCTTTGTCTTTAATTACATCTTAAAGTCGGTCTTTGCTGGTAAATTTTGTGTTTCTGTTTTTTCTGAAAATGTCTTTATATCATTTTTGTTCCTGAAAAGAATAGATTCTCTCAGTCTGCTTGTCCTGCATATACTTCCTGTGGCTACTGGCCAATCAGTATTTTATTAAACCAATATGAGTAACAAATCTTTACAGTGTACAAGAGCATTCTCCCACAGCAAATTGTAGAAGTGTAGTAATATGAAAGAAAGAAAATATACTCTAATTCTACCATAATTCATTTATCCTTCATATATATACTTTAGGTTTTTTAATGCAATTCAAGTGGGTGCTCTGCCGTTGAACTCAACTTCCAGTCCATCATCTACATATGACCTTTTAATTTAGCTCCACTTTTCAATTCCTTCAAGGACCTAGTCGTCATTCAATTGTGCATGGTTTAACCTCCAGGAGTTTGTATTTGTTCTATGGCTTATGTTGTTAACAGATGGGATACAAAGAATTCTTTCAATTTTCCTGTATTTGATGAGAACTTTGTATCCTAATATATTATCTACTTTAGACACACATTGGCTGCTAAAAAAGTATGTATTCTTCAGTGTTTGGATAGAGGGATCTGTAGATGTCTGTTTAGTTCATTTGATCTATGATGTAATTTAATACATATATTTATGCTTTCTTGTTGTTGGGAAGTCACCCAATACTATTGTGCGTCTGTTAATCAGCAATGTTACCTCTAGCTGTACTTGTTATATGAAAATGGATGCTGCTGTGCCCAGGGCAGATCTTTAGACTCAGTGTCGTCTTGATCCACTATTCCCAAATGATCATCTTTATTTTTTCTCACTAGTTTTGGTTTGAAGACTATATTTAGGGACATAAGTAGAGTGGCACCTGTGTCCTAGACCCACTTGCTTGGAAAACATTTTCCTATCCTTTTACCTTAAAAAAAAGTTTCTGTCTTCTGTGGTGAGGTGTATTTTCTTGGAGGCAGCAAATAGATGACTTCTTTTTAATACACTATTATTTTGGGCTTGATTGGGAAATTGAAACCATTAATATTCAGGGTTTTATTGAAATGTGTGTGTTGCTTCTTGCCATTTGGCTGATCTTATAGTGTTTGGTTTTTCCCTGTTCCTCAATTGTTTAACAATTATTCTAGCATTCTATTCTTTCCTGTGGCTTCCTGGATAGATTTTTTAATTCAGTTCCAAGAATCCTGGTTTCTGTAGAACTAGTCTAGCAATCATAAACTACTTTACTCTATTTTTATCGTAGAAAGGTTTTACTTTTCTTCAATGATGGCAGTTTTGCTGGGTGTAGTAGTTGGCAGGTGTAGTCTTTCAGGATTTGAAAGAAGTCTGTCCTGACCCTCTTGGCTTTTAAAGTTACAGTTGATGAATCTGCTGTTATTCTGGTGAGTCTGTGTTTTACCTGACTTGGTGATTCTTGCCACTTTCAATATACTTTCTTCTTCTGTGTGTTTAGTGTATGACAACAGGAAGTTCTTTCCTGGCTTCCTGTTGTCCCAAATGCCTCTTGTGTCCAAACCTGTATCTCATTTTCTAACTCTGGGAGATTCTTTGTTATGGTTCTTTGATTATTTTTTTCTATGCCTTTCAATTAAGATTATTCTTCTATGCCCATGACATGCAGATTTGGTCTTCTGTGTCCATGACGTGCAGATTTGGTCTTTCATACTTGCCTGGATGACATGATCTTGTCAGAGTGCCATGTGTGTTTTGGAATTCCAGTTGGTACCTTACTGTTGTCCTTGTTTGGTTATTACAGTTATTCAGCCTTTTTTGTTTTTTAATATCAGATATATGTTTTCCTCTTTTAAATGTTTAGAAGCATTTAATTTTTTTGTTTTATGTGTGGTGTTTAGCCTGTCGATGTGCAGCCTCGTCACCTCTGTTTTTCACATGTGAATTCCAGCCTTCCAGGGCTTTAATACTCTCCAGAATCTGTGGCCTTAACAGTATCCTACTGTCTGTTTCCAGCACTTTCCTCACACAGCTTTCGTTTGCTCTCAATATCACCCAGATAGTATACGTGTCCTTCCCCGCCCCAGTACCCTCCCGCATCTCATCTTACTAGATAAAATCTGGTATACACCATGCTTACCTGAGTTTTTTAATCCTGAAACAGTTATTGAAATCAGAGGGCCACTATATAGGATTGCAGGGCACATACCAGAGGTTGAAAGAAAGAAGTTGCCGTGGGGGATAGGGGAAGTCTATGAGATCCAGGGGAAAGCTAGAGAGAGTCAACTGTGGGAAAACACACTCAACAATCCTAAAACTTAACTGAGAAACATGCAGACAAAAGCAAACCATCATGAATGTGCCAGAAAAGAGATTAAATAGCAGTGTAAGAATCGAAAATACCGTAATCTGAGTGAGTTACTGACACGGGGCACTGAGTTTAAGGAGGAAGTTCTCAGATCTCTGGCTTTTGAGTCCTGTGTGGTGCTGGGTGGGGTAGGTGAATGGGAGCTTTGGACTGCGCAGCCTCTGTGTTGTGTGACCGACTGGGGAGGGTGTGTGTTGGAGGTCCTTCCCCGGTAGTGCCCTCAGACCCTTGTACTTTTCTGTGATCTCTTAGGCTCTGCAGTCTGGTGGACAGGGGGAACAGACATTCCCTGTAGTTTCTCCTGCTCTTCCCCAGGCAGTAGATTTCAGAGGCCTTCCATCCCTCTCACCTGTTTTCCTACAAAGATTCTCCTGGCTTTATAAGCTCTTCTGATCTCCCCATCCGTGTGTGTGTGTGTGTGTGTGTGTGTGTGTGTGTGTGTGTGCGCGCGCGCGCGCGCAGGGGGGTATAGGTATCTCACTGTGGCTTTAATTTAACGTGCATGTTTTGACACAGGTGAGTATGATTGTCATGTTTCTTGTATATCCAAAGTCATGTATTTAGATACACATTTTTGTTGTTGTTTTGTGAAAATCTTTTGCCATTTGCTTGTCATATTTTATGAGAATAGTTTTCTGGATGGATATACCATAAACTTCCCTTATTGAAATGCTAGGTTGAGCAGCAATAAACAAAGAAAACTTAGGTATGATCTGTTTTTGTAATTTACAAAAAAAAGACAAATTTTTAGAAAAATTAACAAAATTTCAAACAAAGTCCAAACATGACAGACTGCTGGTTTGCTTGCCCAATATAAACTCTTATTCCTTACTAACTGAGATTATGAATTTGGCGTAATGACAACTCTAATTTAAATATTTCTATAAATGTCATTCTAGGTAGAGTAGTCATTTGGTTCATTGGCCAGTGAACTTGATGAGAAAGTTACTTCCTGGGAGACTGTTTCCCGTCTAGTCATAGACATAGAGGATAGAGGGCTGTTCTCTGGGAACCTCTTGCACTCTGGCAGTGGTAAGGAAAACCAGTCCTTTGTCCCTGTCCTATCCTGTGGGTCAGCAAGGCAGAAGTCTGTTTTCTCTGACAGGTCCTCTAGATTTCTGTGGCCGACTGCAGAGTTTTGTTGTGGCGAATAGGTAAGCTCCTTGTTGATTAAGTTACAAGCCCCAGCCTGTGTTATGTGCAAACAAACCCTGTCTAAACCAGAAACCCTTCCACCCCCACCCCCACACACACACTACAGGTCCATAAGCATTGTAGTTTATTCCCCATTGCTTTTTTATGAGGAATTAAGCACTTTCTTTCTGTTTATTCTGTGTTTTTTACATCACGTGTCTTGATCCCAGTCATTTCCCTGTCCCTTTGCCCCCGCTCTTCATCCCTGCACCTCTCCCCCAACATAAAATTTAAGAGAAGAAACGGAAAAGAAAAAAGGGAGGGATTAAAAATCTCATCATGGAACCTGCAGTGTGATACAGAGTCATACAGTAAACCCCGTCCGTATCCATATATTGTTACTTGCAAGTGTTCATTGCCGAGTCATTGGTCTGGTTTGAGGCCTCTGGTTTCTATTACACCATCGATGCTGGGCCCTCACTGGGACTCTTCTTGGATATCCTGCTGTTGCCCTGTGTTGTGGAGATCCTGCAGCTTTGGGTCTGTGGGTCAGGTCCCTTCCTGTGCTCCAGCTGATCACAGATGGGGTGGATGTTGGGACAAGTCAAGTCATAACCCTAGTTTGGGGTCTGGGCAGCTGCAGGGTTGGTCCACCCACCAATTCTCCCTGTCCTCACCACCAGGGTGAGCTCTCCAGCATTGCCCAGGGTAGTTCACCTCTTGCAGCCCTGAGGGAGGGGTCTGCTCTCCACACCTACAGCACCAGGGCCAGCTCTGTTATGTTGCTCCTGCAAGGTACAGGGGCCACTCTCCGGAGTGCTGCAACTGGTGTAGGGAGTGCGGGGGTGGGGGATAGCTCTCCTGCTTTTATGACCCAGGGCCAGCTCCTCTACCTGCCTCAGGCATTGATGGAGGTGGTGGGGCTGGGGGAGGGCATCTCTTCTCCACACATGCTGCCGCATACCAGATGAGTAATGGGGATAGTTCTCTTTTGCTCACAACCTTTAGGCTGGGTTACCCTCACCTCCAGCTACCCAGCCAGTTCTGCTGTGCTGTCTGGGCAAGGAGCAGGGCCAGCTTTCCTGAGTGACCTAGCTGGTAAGGGGGAGGGTCAGCTCTGGTCTGTTGCAGGCAATAAGGGGCAAGGGAGCATCTCTTTCCCTCCCATACTGCTGCATGCCAGACAAATAGTGCAGAGAGTTATCACACACAACTTGAGAGCTGGTTCACCCACACCTGTGCTAACACCTCAGCCAGCAGGGTTGGCTTTCTTGGGTTTCTCAGGCAAAGTGCAGAGCATGATTTTCTGAGTTTTGCAGCTGGGACATCAGGACAGCTCTTACGACCCCAGAGCCAGCTCTTCTACCTGCCTCAGGTGTTGGTGGGTGGGGGGAGGCATCTTTCCCCCACCCATGCTTGAGGAAATACTTTATACTTGCTGTATTCTATTGTAATAGTGGCTGGCGTGACCATATGGTAGAAACTGTCAGTTTTGTGGCCATCAAACAGTGAATAGTGTCCTAGCAGCTTTAGGGATTATTGTACCTTTCTAACTATCACACTGATAGAGAATTCCCTGTGAGGCTTAACTTGCTTTCTCAGATTTACCAAATGTGGGAAGAGATTCTGGGGTCACAGGTGGAACATTTCATTTCAAGAAAGTTACACTTGAACCTTCGTGGTATTTGCTATAGAGTTCCGAGGGGAAGGACAGAAAGCTTATAAAAACACAGTCATCTTCTCTGATAAGTGAGAAAAATGCACACACTCCATCAGATCCCCGACACCCCCAGAGATGACACATCTAAGTCCTGTCATCTCAGGCCAAGAAGACAGGCAATAACATTTAGTTTAATAAGCTTACAAACTTGAGGTCAAAAGTGCTTTCTGTTGTAAAGATTAGGCTAATTTAATAATTACTGTCGTTCTGTTCTTAAGTTGACTTCCCAGGGGAGGCCTTACCCTCTCTGAGGAGCAGATAGGGAGGGTAAGATGGGGTGAGCGGGAGGAGGAACTGGGATTGGAATGCAAAAAAATTAAAAAAAGAAATGAGGAAAAATACATCTTTAATAAAATGCTCTTAATTTAAACTATCTGTTTCCAGTGAAAGTAAATATTCCTGTAATATTTTTCCTAAGTATGTAATAAGTATTTGACTCTTGCTATAGCTATTCCTATAACACAAAAGGAGATCCTTGCCTTGCAAAGCAGGAAAGTAACATATATATATATATA
>LOJH01068030.1:0-10155 GCA_001685095.1 Ellobius talpinus
TTTGTATTTTAATAAATAAAGCTTGCCTGAAGGTCAGAGAGTAAAACAGCCCCATTGGTCAGCTTTACAGTCCAGGCAGTGGTGACACACACCTTTAATCTCAGTAGGTTGCCATAGGAACTGGGTGGTAGTGGTGCATGCTTCTAATCCCAGCCATAGAGAGGAATATAAAACGGGAGGAGACAGCTCTCAGATGCAGTCTTATTCTGAGATTCCTGGAGGCAGGATCACCATTTCAGACTGAGGAAGAGGTAAGAGCCAGTGACTGACTTTTGCTTTTCTGGCTTTCAGGTTGAACTTAATATCTGTTTCCAGGTTTTTACAAATCATGCTACAGACTAAGGGCTGAAAAATGCCTGAGCAGACACAAACTGGAGACAAGGTAAGATCAAGACAAGATAGCATTATCTCAGTCACTTCACTGAAACCACAAAATTTCCAGAAGAAAACATTGGTTTTGGTGAAAAGTTTCTGCACCCCAATAAGCCTCTCTACTGACACAATAATCCAAATCAGACCAAATAAAACTCAATTAGAAAAAGTCGAGGTTTAATGGATACCGTGCTCCTGGATGGCTTTTCAGCCCTCCAGAGAGGAGACAAGAAAGGAAGACTGGAAAACCACTTGTTTGTCCCTGGGTGGCAATTTAAATACCCCGTGGGAGTGACCTTGAGCATCTCTGGGGAGGGGTCAACGTTTTGTGGGATTTCTCAAGGGCAGAGTCTGGACTGAGGCAACTCCAGGGATGGAGGCTAGGGATCGAACTTCCACTGGAACATTCCAGATTCTGTACATATGTGGATGTCAGGGGCTTGGGTGAGGCTTCCATCCAAACATCCCAGACTCTTTGGATATATGGATGCTGGTCCATGTCTGGCTGCTTCCTGCGGGCATGGTGCAACGTGGGGGAGGGAAGAGTTGGGAGTTGGTGGACTCACACTCAGCAGGAGGTGTGGGTGGAGAGGCATCCAATTAACTGCCATCCTGGAGGCCTCAGGCATCTGTTCCCTGAGAGAGCTGAGAAGGCAGGTTGCTAGGAGAAAAAATAGATTGTTATCATCTGTCTTGGTTGTACCGACAAAGATGAGTGTGCCAGGAAGAAGAGCAGATAGGCCCTTCATTGAAACATCTTGGAAAACTGGAGGGCCCCAACTGCTGGACAGACCAAGTATCCTGAATAGGTGCCCGTTTGAACCTGGAGAGGTGGTACCAGCATGGTTGTCCCAGGAGCTTGGCAGCCAAAGGTGTGGTGAGGATCACTGTGTTAGGTCCTGTCCATCCAGGCTCAAGAAACCTAGGAATTAGCTGTTTGAGCAGTACTCTGTGTCCCCCCTCCCCGCCGCCCCCAGGAGAGCAAGCTCAGAGGCAGTTGGGTCTGTTGGTGTGGGGGCAGGGAGATAGCTGTCAGCATGTGAAAGGAGAAGGGACCTCAGAAGGGGGAGGTGGGGTAGGGACCCAGCCAGTGGAGGTGTTTGTGTGAGGAGGTGGTAATTGAGGAGGAAGGGCCTGCCATAAAGGAGCTCTCAAGGGCTTAGACCTGTAGGAGAATGTGGGTGGCCTGGAGGTGGGTAAGGGCAATGGGGAGAAGGGAGGGCCAAGATAACCTGAGTTCAATGGAGAGCTTGGTTAGCTGTTGCTTGATAAGTTCATTGGCCCTTTCCACCTTTCCAGGTATGGAGCTTCCAGGAGATGCTGAGAGCTTCTGACATGAGCTCCATGACCCTGGAAGTAAAGGCTGACCCCATTGTCCATGTGTATGGTCTGTGACACGTCAGATTGAGGAATGATGTAGTCCAGGAGTACCTGAGCCACCACATCTGCTGTTTCCCTGNGGAGGGCCAAGATAACCTGAGTTCAATGGAGAGCTTGGTTAGCTGTTGCTTGATAAGTTCATTGGCCCTTTCCACCTTTCCAGGTATGGAGCTTCCAGGAGATGCTGAGAGCTTCTGACATGAGCTCCATGACCCTGGAAGTAAAGGCTGACCCCATTGTCCATGTGTATGGTCTGTGACACGTCAGATTGAGGAATGATGTAGTCCAGGAGTACCTGAGCCACCACATCTGCTGTTTCCCTGGAGGTGGAAAACATTTCTATCCATCCTGTAAAAGTGTCAACAACATTAGGAGGTAGTGAAGGTTTTATGAGTGGCCACATGAGTGAAATCAACCTGCCAATCTTCACCCCATTGATGTCCACGAAGCTGGTGCAGAGGCCCCTATGGATTGGCCTTGGCGCACATCTGGAAGGAGTGAACCTGTGAATATGTGCTCAGAGATGGTTAAGGTCAAAGAGGGGCTCTAAGAAATGAAGCAAAGCATTGGGGCCTATGTATGAGGTCTGGTGGATGTCTGAAATGATAGACAATGTCTGGCCCTGTGGAAGGATGGGACAGTTATTTAGGTAGAACCATCCATCCTTTGTATGGCCCCCTTTTTCATGAGTTTGTCCCTGTCTTCTGGTTAATAACAGGGCAGATAGGAGGGAGTCAAAACCAAAATCTGTTCTGTTAATCCAGAGGAACTGGAGGCCAGCCCTCGGGCTAACGAGTCAGCCTTGGCATTGCCTAAGGCCCCTGGGTCCTTGGAGGACATAGTCTAGCAGTGGATTATGGCTACTTATGCAGGGAGCTGGGGCCTCCAAGAGCTTGGGTATAAGGGGCCAGTTAACTGTGGGAGTATCCTTGGTAGTGAGGAAGCCCCTTTCCTTCCAGAGGACAGATGAATATGGGCTATTAAAAAGGCATATTTAGAGTCAGTATAGATGTTAGCCCATTGACACTTGTGGAGTGCCCTGGTCAAGGCGATTAATTTGGCCTTTTGTGAAGAGGTTCCCATAGGCTGGCTTCAATTGTTTTAGTGGAAGTGACCACTGCTTGTGCTACCTGGCGGTTTCCTGACCTGTCTATAAAGGAACTTCCATCAACAAACAGGGGGAGTGGGAGATTTGTAAGTGGTTGATCTAGAAGACCAGGCCGAGGTGAGCGTGAGCATAAGGCCATCACAGCCTCTAGACAGGAGTAAGAGGAGGTACCAGAGAGGGAGGGGACAGGAAGGAGGGTTGCAGGGTTTAGGGCAGGACTGGAGGCCAAGGTAATTTGGGGGTTTTCTAGAAACAGTAAGTGAAAGACTTGGACTTGTGAAGGCCCAAGGAGGAAGAGAGAAGAAGAATGACTCAGAAGGTCTGAGAGGCAGTGGGTGGAATATGCAGTAACTGGCTTGAACAGGGTGTTCTTGAGCCTCCCAGGTGAGTTCAGCTGCTGCTGCCAGAGGTCTCAAGCATGGCTGCCATCCACAGACTGTGAGGTCCAGCTGTTTGGACAAAAAGGCAGATCCTTGTCCCGGTAATAGGTCAGAGGTCTGGCACAGCTGAGTCTTTGGCAGGACACCCCCAAAATCGCTGGAGGCCTTGGGCCTCTAAGGCAATGATTCAGAAAGGACGACTTACCCAGTCAAAAACTCATCTTAGCCTGATGGATAGCAGGTACAGGGAAGAAGGGGGTTTACCCACCATGTGTCCCCGGGCCAGTGGGAGAAAAACAGCCCCTCAGTGGTACCTCTACATGAAAAGTTTCTGCACCCCAATAAGGCTCTTTGCCGATGCAATAATCCAAATCAGACCAAATAAAACAGAATTAGAAAAGGCCAAGGTTTAATGGATACCACACTCCCAGACAGCTTTCCAACCCCCCAGAAAGGAGACAGGAAAGGAAGACTGGAAAACCACGTGTTTGATTTCTGGGGGACAGTTTAAATACCCTGTGGGGGTGGTTTTGAGTATCTCTGGAGAGGGGTCATCGTTTGGCCGGCTTTCTCAGGGGCAGAGTTTGGACTGAGCAACTCCAGGGAAGGGGACTTGGGATAGAACTTCCACCCAAACATTTCACACTCTTTGGATATATGGATGCCAAGGGCTTGGGTGAGGCTTCCATCCGAACATCCCAGAGTCTTCGGATACATGAATGTCAGGGGCTGGGGTGAAGCTTCCATCCAAACATTTGGTAATGATTTTTTTTTGGTTAAGCTACAAAATGAATAATAAAAAACAAAAATAAACAAATGGGACAATATTGAACCTTCTGAACAGCAAATGAAGTAATCAAGAAAATGTGAATTCAGGCCATGGAATGGAAGAAAATCTTAAATCATTTATCTGATAAGGAGCTAATCTACAAAATACACCATGTGGTACATCTGTCACAAAAAAGTCTAGAGCAGGGGTTCTCAACCTGTGGGTCATGATCCCTTTTGGGGCAACTGACCCTTTCAGAGGGGTTGCCTAAGACCATCGGAAAACACAAACATTTATATTACAATTCATAATAGTAGCAAAATTACAGTTATGAAATAGAAGCAAAAATAATTTTATGGTTGGGGGTCACCAATAGCTATTTTTGGATCCTTTATAGTGGGTTTCTCTACTGACACAGTAAGGCAGATCAAGTCAAATTAAAAAGACCAGGTTTAATGAGCCAAGCACTCTCAGGTGACCTTTTCAGCCCCCCAGAATTGAGGTGGCAGATCTAGGGACTGGGAGCTTAAATACCCTGTAAGAGTGGTCTTGAGCTTGGGGGAGGAGCCTGGACTTTTGCTGGTCTTTCTGAGCAGGCAAAGTTTGGAGAGGGAGGAGTGGGCTGAGGCAGAGCTTCCAACTGAACAGTCACCACGACATGAGGACCTGTATTAAAGAGTTGCAGTGTTAGGAAGGTTGAGAACCACTGGCCTTGGTGGCACAAGTTTATCGACAAATGCTTGAAGGGAATAAAGGCAGAACCATCATGAAGCAGAGGCCTTCTGGGCTACCTTCCATGAGGAGCCGACACTCTTCTTCCCTCCCCCTCCTTATAGTTAGTGTCTATACTTAGGTGGTTCTTTCTGTGTTGGGAGGGGCTGGTACGCATGTGTACACATGTGCCTGAGACCAGAGATTGACATCAGGATGTCTTCATTACTCTCTTATTTTTTTAAAATGAGATTCCTCACTGAACGCGGAGCATACTATCTCAGTTAAACTGGCTAGTCAGTCAGCTTCTGGGCTCCACCTAACTCCTCCCTCCAGCCCAGGGCTACACACTAACTGGATTTCCCACAGATGCTGGGGATTCAAACTCAGGCCCTCAAGCTTGCACTGCAACCATTTTCCCAGTGGGGCCATCTCCTCCTTTCAGGCCTCAAAGCTTTTAACAAGCTTCAATGTTGCTTCCTACTGACTTACCCAGAAATTCTTTCCAGTGGTAAGGTTGAAAAGCCCAGCTTCACTTGAATGGAATTCTCTGAACAGAATTCCTCAGGCTGCTACAGATGGTGGTGTGGCGCTGTGTCTCCCACCCCTGCTGCACTGTCTGTGACATCCCTGATGACCCACACAGGGATATTCTGAAACACAGCTGCTGAGTGCCTTTCTCTTGCACTTAGGTCGTCAGCTCTGCTCTTTGCTTCCATGGTACTCTGGTTTCTTCACCTTGGTTTTCAAGCCAAAAAAAAGGCGCATGTGGTTGTTAACAAATAACATCAGAAGGCCAAGGACTGGAATCTCCTTGGAGCTATCCATACCTATTCCTGGAAACAATGCAGAACTGTCAACAGGGACATGGTGGTAGGGACTGATACGCCAATATCCCAAGCTACTCTTTTGCCTGCAGGAGAGCCACCTGACACCCTGTTGAGGTGAACTGAAATGGGACAATACTCAGAGGAGCAAACTTCGTGAAGCATTACATTCTGGTCCCCAAACATTAAGAACAGTTGCTTCTGTGCCCCAGTTTATCCCTCGACCTTCCCCCCTTTCCTAACCATGCTCCCTACTTTTCTGCTTTAATGTGTCCTATGAGACTGTGGCCTGAACATCTGGGCACCCTGCTGACCTCCGTGACACTGTCTTCTCAGTTTGCATTTACAGCATTTATCTCTTACCCACTGCGACAGATTCCTATTTCTGGCTAAGCCAAGTGGTATTTTGAGGAAAGAGCCTCTATAGCTTTCTAAGACCAGCATGGATGAATCAATGAGATCACATTTTCCCAGATGCTCTCACTATCTAACTAGGTCTTTAAAGCCCAAAGATAGCCATTGAGGTGGCCCAGTGGATAAAGCTAAGCCTGAAGACCTGAGTTCTATCCCTGCGATCCATAGGATGGAAGGAAAGAACCAACTTTTGTGAGTTGTCCTCTGACCTCCACATATGTACTGTGGCATGGATGCGCACATGTGTTTATACAAACATGCACAAGCTCACACACAGAGTCAGCAAATAAATGTGAGTCCTTTATTCAGATAACATGTGCATATGTGTGTGTGCGCGCACACATGTGTGTGCGCGCCCGCATGCATGTGTGCGCGCATGCATGCATGTGTGTGTGCACGCATGCATGTGTGTGCAAGTTGAAATTTGGTGTGTTCATAGTATCTAGGGACATTGTCTGAAAATTAGCTACCCTAGCCATTAATTAGCTACTATGAATGAGCCTGTAGTGTCCAGTCTAGGCGGAAACTCACCGTATCTCGGTTAAAATACAGAACAGGCTAATGTTGCCTAGTGTAGGGTGGGAAAGGAGTTTGAGAAGTCCAGGTTGTTTGTTCTTTCCTTCTTCTTCTTCTTTCTCTTCTAGACACAGAGGTACACACAGGGAGTATAACTAAGTAGCTGTAAGTTAGAAAGTAAAGAAGAAAATGACCTAAAATTGATATTGCAGAATATTTTCCCATTAGTAAGGATACCTCCCCCTCGAATGTTTAGCTTTTGGAAATAGGTGAAAATACTACCTTATGTCTACAGAACCAAACTGCACCTGCTGACCTTTGACCTAATTTAAGAAAATTCTGAGAGATGTTTCTGAAAGTACAGATTTCAGAGTAAGGATTATTAGCACTATGTAAGAAATAATCAGATGTGATCTAATCTTTAAAATGGATAAATGAGAAATCAAAAGGAAAGCTATAAAATCTTTGAGCCTATTTTCATGTGTGTTCATGTGTATCTCCTTGTGTGTGTTTGTGTTTCCGTATTGTTTGCATGCTACGTGTGGGTGTGGTTAAAATAAGTTGGCTTGGCTAATGGCTTGGGCTGCCTCTGTCTGCCTCATGCTGCTTCCTTTGGCAGGCATTGCATGTTCCTGACACTTCTTCCCACTGTCACCCTTGCGAACACTCACTTGACTCCCATGGCTCCGCTATGCAACACCCATTCAGAGAGTTTTTTTGCATGAACTTCAGCTCTGTAGCTCACTGGCTGACCGTCTAGAGTTTTTGAAATGGTCGTGGCTGTGTAACTTTTGCACCCTGCCAAAGTGGTAAAGCCAGTATCGTGTAGACACACCAATGTCTGCTGCTGGAACAAGCTGTTCAGCTCCACTTAATCCATGGCAATTGCTAAACACAAGAAGTGGAATCCTGGGGACCCACAGGCTTCCCTGGAGCTCAGTTTTGAAATGAGTTACAGTAGAAAGTCTTTGAAATACATCTGTGCTTCTACACTTAGCACTTGCTGATTTCCAGGGAACTCTTGAGACATTTTTCCTCTTGACCGGATGTTTCAAGTTGACATAAGACTAGCCAACACAATTGCTAAGGCTTAGCAACGGCAACCTTTTTGCCCACACCTTTACACACTTTTTCTCTTTTTGACTAAACTACAGATCTCTCCAATATTTCTAGCCTCACTGTGAATGTGACTGAAAGGAGCCAGTAATTCCTTTGATGTGCTGTCCTAAAATCTCTGCAAGACATGTGGCATGGACCCAGATTTGTGAATCTATCACCACTCAACAGAGAAGCATCCTTTTGCAGTAGATAGCAACTAACACAGAAACCCACACCTGATCAAGACGCAGAGAATAAGAGACCGAGTAATGTTCAGTCTTAAATGAGACATCTATATTACATCTCCTCCTCCCAAGGCTCAAGGTCATTGCAGAAGAGGAAGTATAAAGAGTATAAGGGCCAGAGGTGGATGAGTGTAAGGAGGTAGTGCTTTCTGCACATATGAGCTCACAGCAGCAAGACACTGTGCGCAAAAGCTGCATTAACACAAGCCAGACCAAACTCCAGTGTGGGAAGGGGGTGGGCATGAAGCCCCCCACAGCCAATGAGCTTTTGGCAATGATAGTTGCTGGGAGAGGGAGAGTCAGATTTCTTTAAGGGTGCCACCCCTGAGGGGAAGACTACCCTCTGGTCAAAGTCACACATCCAAGGGAATATGGGCAGCAGAAACTGAACTTGACGGATTTGAGGGCAGGTAAAGAGGAGAGAGTTGGGTAGATGGGAAGGAAAAACAGATATAGGAGGAGTCGGGGAGAGATGACCATGATCAAAATATATTGTACAAAATTATCAATGAACTAATAAAAATGAAAAAAAAATAGAAAAAAATCAATGTCAGGTAAACCAGTTTATTGTCTTTAAGATTAGCCATTCATAAAATGCCACAGCATAGTTCAAGTCTTTGCTGTGGTGTCAGTAAGAGGGCCTTTTGTCCAGTTGCACAAATAATCCTTTTCATCTGAAATGTCACCAGTTTGACTTTCACTATTCACATTGCTATCAACGTCCTCTTCAGAGCCATCACAACTGTCCCACATCAAACTCCTCTTAGCAGTGTTTGTTAAGATTTCTTTTATTTTTAATCATGTGTATGTATGTATATCTATATGTATATACAAGAGTGTGCATGTGTCTATCTGTCTCTGTGTGAGTATGTGCAATTATATGTTTGTGTGTGTGTGTGTTTGCGCATGTGAGCACATGTACTTGAGAGTGCTGAGGCCAAAAGCATCAGATCCCTGGTGCTGGAGTTATAATGGCTGTGGGCTCCCTGACCTAGGTATTTGGGAGATGAACTCAGGTCCATTAGAAGAGCAGCGTGTACTATTAACCATGGAGCTATCTATCCAGCCCTCTCAATAGCATTTTAGGATTGCTCTAGCTTGTTCATCCAAAACCTTCCATACTCTTCCCACAAACCAATTCCAAAGGCTCCTCCACCTCCTCATGTGGATGATAATGGCCTTCTTCCTTGGTACCAAATTTCTGTATTCCTCAGCTAGTCAATTAGCTGATAAAGAGAAAAGGGTTATGTAGCTCATGGTTCTAAAGGTGTGCAGGTGTCAGCCCTAACGGGGTGTGTCCTAAAGCTTTGGGCCTCTGTAATGGTGCCAGACGATGATGGTGGGGAACATGAATGGAGTGAACTACTTATATCAGGAGCTAAAAAGGAGAGAGAGAGAGAGAGAGAGAGAGAGAGAGAGAGAGAGAGAGAACCAGAGTTCCAAAGCTCCTTCCAGGGTGTGATGGCTAATCTTGGTTGTCAAATTGAATGACTCTCGAGTCAACTAAAACCCACACAGCTGGGCACACCTATGAGGGACTTTTTGAGTCGAATATTTGAGGAAGGGAGAACTACTTTAAATCTTGGCCACACCATCTGGTAGCAGCCCACATACAAGGACATGGAAGGGATTTTACTTTCTGCCTGCCTTCCCTCACTCTCATAACAAGTTCATCTATTCTGCTGCTGAGGTATTCCTCCGGTGTGCACTGAAGGCCAGCTGCTCTCTAGGAATCCTGCGGGAATCCAGCACCAGATTGGGATGCTGAGACATCCAGTCTTGTGCACTAAACAACCGTAGAGCTTCTTTTCACCAGGAGACAGCCGTTGTTGGACTACTCAGACCACACACCATAAGTTGTTCAAATAAATCCCCTTTAAATATATGTATATATTTCTTTCTCAAATATATATATATTTTTCTCAAATATATATGGGGGATGAAGACAGACACTAAA
The DNA here is from genome assembly GCA_001685095.1 of Ellobius talpinus. Taxonomy (NCBI): domain Eukaryota; kingdom Metazoa; phylum Chordata; class Mammalia; order Rodentia; family Cricetidae; genus Ellobius; species Ellobius talpinus. Next base: position 9,778 of record LOJH01068030.1, read on the forward strand.
AAGAAATCCCACACTAGATTAGAATTGAGTATAACAAAGGGTTATTTATTTAGGAGTAGACTTACAGATCACAGTCCACTTCTAGAATGGGAAACAGCAACTGAATCCAGCAGCCAGAAGAGAGGGAGCGTGCACATCTGCATTTATAGGATAAGAGGCCATGCCCAAGTGGGCAGGTAACTTAAAGGCTACTGGCTGAAGGATTTCCTACAGCACCTCCCCCTTTGGTTTAAATTAGAGAGTTGTAGGCTTAATATAAATTCTTATATACAATAAGAACAAATATCAAGTATAAAATTTAGAATTCTAATCAGCAGAAACAACATCAAGCAAGAAACGTGATAAATGTTTCAATAATTATCCTATCCTAAGGAGTCT
>LOJH01068035.1:0-17498 GCA_001685095.1 Ellobius talpinus
GTTGGGTGGGGGAAGTGTATGTGGAAGGGTGTGTTCAGTTTTCCAGTACTTTATTTATTTATTTATTTATTTTAAAAGACAGTTCTCAAATAACTAGACTACCTTCAAATTCACTATGTAGCCAAGGATGACTCTTGCCTCCTTCCCAAGTACTAGGATTACAGGCATGTGCCAAGATACTCAGCCAGTAGTTGGGTTTGTTGTTGATTTTATTGTATGTATTGTGTGTATGCATGTTTTGTGTATCTGTGGGTTTTCTGTTTGTGTGTGCGCAAGTGCATGCATGCGTGTTTGTGCTTGTGTAGGCCAAAGGTCTACATTGGGTATCTTCCTCTATCCTTTTTCACCTATTTTTTGAGACATGACCCCTCACTGAATCTGGAGTTTGCTAGCCAAAAGTTCTCTCTCTCTCTCTCTCTCTGTCCCTTCCTTATGACCATAAGCCCTGGGGTTATAGATACCCACTGTCTCATCTGCCCTGGAAGCCAGCTTTCATGTGGGTGCTAAGCATCTGAGGTCAAGTCCTCATGCTTATGCCGCAAATACTTAACCCATAACACACTGAGCCACCATTCCCAGTCCCGGCAGCAGCTGTCGTTCATTTATTCTTTCTTTCTTTTCTTTCTCTCTCTAACCATCTCTTTTCCTCTCTCCCTCTCTTCTTCCTTCCTTCCTTTTCTTTGGGGGAGGTGGCTGGTTTGAAGCAGGGTTTCTCTGTGTCACAGAGCTCTGGCTGTCTTGGAACTCACTCTGTAGACCAGACTTTGCCTCAGACTCACAGGTATCCATTTGCCTCTGCCTCTCAAGTGCTGGGATTAAAGGTGTGTGCCACCACGCTTTGCTGCAGCTATTTTTCTTAAATAAAATTTTAAACTTACAGTAAAGTTATAGGAATAGTACAAAGAATTCTTTTTTATCTGGAACTTAAACTTTCTATTACTGTGAGAAGACACCATGACCATGGCAACTCTTATAAAGGAAAACATTTAATTGGAGTTGTCTTACAGTTCAGAGGTTTAGTCCATTGTCATCATGGCAGGAAGCATGGCAATATGCAGGCAGACATGGTGCTGGAGAAGGAGCCTAGTGTTCTCTATCTGGATTGGCAGGCAGCAGGAAGAGAGAGTGAGCCACTGGGCCTGACTTGAGCTTCTGAAACATCAAATCTCACCACCCAGTGACACAGTTCCTCCAACAAGACCACACTACTACATAAGGCCATACCTCCAATAATGCCACTCACTGTAAGCCTGTGGGGCCCGTTTTCATTCAGACCACCACAAACCATGTCACTGTAACATATTTTTCTGAAAGAAACTGAGGCCTTAATTTTCCTATAGCTTGAACACTGTAATGTTAAAGGTTATTTTTAAGTACCTCCTTTAGGTTTTATTTTTCATTGGAAAGTCTAAAACCATGCAATATATTATTTTTCTTGGGAAAGAACTATGAGGTTTAGAAATACGTAAATATTTAAGTAGAATGGCATGTGCTTGTAGTACCAGCATCTGGGATGCTAAAGTAGGAGAGTTGTGCTGCAGAACCAAAACCAAAACACATCCTTCCACCATATGTACCATGTTGTGTTGCAGACTCTATTCTTCATCAGCTCTTCATTGTCCGATTCCTTGGTTCTATGGAGATAAAGTCAGATGACCATCCAGACGTTGTCTATGAAACAATGCGCCAGATCCTGGCTGCTCGGGCCATCCACAACATCTTCCGTATGACAGAATCACATCTGTTAGTTACCTGTGACTGTTTGAAGTAAGTAGTAACCTCTCCAAAATAAACCTTACAAGAAAAATAATTTTTTAATTCAGCCTAATTAAAAAGTTGTTTTCCAAATTCTTAATTATTGTAGGTTAATTGATCCGCAGACCCAAGTTACAAGGCTCACAGTGAGTTCTGTGTGATTCAAGCTTTAAGTATCTTTTGTTTATATATTAATTTTATAGTTTGATAATAATCTGGTCCTATGTGTCCTAGTATGATAGTATCAATTAAGATTGATCTTTAGGCTATAGTTACATATAGTGCCAGCTCTACAAAATTATTGAGCACTGTGTAACTTAAAGATTCAACTCATTTTGGTGCAATTAATAGTTTTTATCTCTAGAGAGTTTATATGCCAAGGAAATTAGCAGTAGGAATCAAAACATAAACATAATTGAGTTTATTCTATAATTCTTTATAGGTGCAAGTGTATGTTTTTGTTTAATAATTTACTAAGTAGATTATTTTTGTAGTTAAATTTGTATTGATAAATATGTTATTAAATAAGACTTAGTATTTAATATTTTTTGGTAATATCCAACCCAAATATGGTATTATTTGTTACTAGATTATTATTCAATTGAAAATTTGTCTTTAAGATTCTATTACAATATTTTAGAATTTAGCATGAGAGTTTATCATCTGAATGCTGCTGTAATGATTTGGAAGATCTCATATTTATTTATGGTGTTTCTGTGGCAGTTTCCATTACCATGTGTAGTTTTATATGCTACACACCAAGAAAATAAACGACTTTTTGGATTTGTTCTCCGGACATCAGGTGGAAGAAGTGAAAGTAGTTTGTCATCAGTCTGCTATATATTTGAATCAAACAACGAGGGGGAAAAGGTACCTGGCTTTCAGAATGTTTGTTTTATAAAATACGTATCAGAGTATTTTAAACTAAAATTTTTGGAAAAAGCTCTCAGGTTATGCCTAGTCCAGCTGAGCTGCTTGATGAAAGCACACTGCTCTGGAGAGAGCCACAGTGATGAGTGGAGCCTGTCAGGTTCTGTAAGCTATTGATAGCTGGTTCAGTTTTCTTGCCACATTAACTTATCTTGGGAATATAATACATTCCATAGTCATTTTTAGGTGTTACTAATTTAGTCAGTATCACCACCCCAAAAATTCACGTTTGCATGGCTTACTAGTTCAGTAATGATATTGTAAAATTCTGAGTTTTTTTGTGTTTTTTGAGAACTTCATACATGAATGCTGTGTTTACCTCATTTCCTCTTCTCCCTCTCTTCTCTTTCCAACTCCTCCTTTGTTCTTGAAAATTCATGACTTTAATTATTATTATTATTGGTGTGTATGTGTGTCTAAACCTTACTGAGTCCATTTAGTGTTTAGGGCTGGCGACTTAGAGTTAACTTATTGGGGCTTCTCCCTGGACAAGACAGAGTCTTCCACTCTCAGAAGCATTGGTTGCCTGTAGCTCTTCATCTAGGGAAGGAATTGTCTATTTCCAGCTCTTGTTTAGGTAATCATATTGTTGAGATTTTATGGATACATCTTCCCTGTCATGTCTAGGATACACTATCTTGCAACAGATGTCCTGGTCTTCAGGTTCTTACAGTCTTTTCTACTCTCTTTCACATGATTTCCCGTAGCCTGAGGTATAGGGTTGTGCTGTAGATGAGTCGATTGAGCCTGAGCACCCTACGGTCACTTCTTGTCCGCACTTTGACCAGTTGTAGATCTCTGTAATCGTCTCCATCAGTAATGAGTTGATACAATGAGAAGTAGGATGGGCACACGATTGAGGGAAAAGCCAGTAGAAGTTTCATCACAAGATTCTAAAGAAAACATGCTGAATTTTTTTTTGGCTGAAATATTTTTACATAAATTCTTATTTAAATTAGTATGTTATCTTGCATTATTTTAACACTAGTTATGTCATCCATTTGGGCATTTAAAAATTATAGTGTAATAGAAAAGTATCTGAGGTCTTTCTTTTTCCTCCTTTTAGATTTGTGATTCTGTTGGATTGGCAAAACAGATAGCACTGCACGCTGAACTGGTAAGAATTGGAGCCACTTAAATTTCCAAGGATGTCTAAGCTAAAGCAGGGTAATAACTCTTTCATGCAAGTAAATAAATAAAATTGTTTTGCTAAACAAGATTAACAGTGGTTGCTATTGCTCATATAGCATTTAGAATCTGGAGGCAGGTGGTGGTTGTGCACCCCTTTATTCCCAGCACTCGGGAAACAGAAGCAGGCAGATCTCTGTGAGTTCAAGGCCAGCTTGGTCTACAGAGTGAGTTCCAGGACAGCCAGGGCTACACAGAGAAACCCTGTCTGGAAAAACTATTGGTGTGCCTTATATAAAAGTACTGAAAAGTTACAAAGGTTATATTAGTTGAAATGTATAAAATTTAAAGTTGCTTCTTATTTAACATGTTTATTTTATTTCTTACCCCTTTTAGGATCGTAGAGCATCAGAAAAGCAAAAAGAAATAGAGAGAGTAAAAGAAAAACAACAGAAAGAGCTCAGCAAACAAAAACAGATTGAGAAGGTATTCCTTTACATGAGATTGATGATGACTAATTCAGCACTGTGACTCTCAGGCAGTTTCCAAATGGAAGTCCATTTCTACCTCATAGCCGGATGATTCATTGCGTAGTAGGAAAGGGGGACCTGAATTGCATAGTAGCTGCCATGAAATAGAACATAACTTTCTGTTAAAGAAACATACCAGAATTTTCGTTTATCAATAATAGACATGATTGTCTTCCTGAAGTACACAATGACTGTGAAAGGGAAAATACTTACATTAAGCATCAGTAGGAGTGTCATATTCACATATGTACACACACACACACAAGCATACATACAAACATGCATGTGCAATGCATTTAGCACAGGTTGGTCCTGGAAACCAGACTGGGGTAACAAGGGACTGAAGAAAGGACAGACACTGAAGAAATACAGACATGTGCACAGAAAAGCTGGGATGAGGTTCTCTTCCTGATGGAGTGGTGCCTCCTACTGCACAACAGCCCCAGAACTCAGAGTTTCTTATGAATGGTTCTTACAGAAGGATGAGCAGTCTGTAGGACTCTATAGGGGAGCAGTCTCAGGTTGGAGTCATTCCTGAGGTTGGAGGAGGGAAGAGGGGGCTGTTTTGCACACACTGTCAACACAGACCAGAAGGTAGCTTTGCCAGTTCCCATGGTTATGACACTGTAGTCCTGACAAGCCGTGCTCATGTCAGGACTATACATTTCACTCAGAGCTTCCTCCATTTTCCCTACAACACACCCTAAATTTTTATTTTTTTTTGTGGTACTAATGATTAAACCTACAAAAGGGTAATTTAAAGTACACAATTTTCAGAGCCAAAACTTGATTAGGTGATTCTATTAAGGGTGGTGGTATTGATGGTAGAAAAACAAGAGAGAAAGTAACTGGGGCATACATATGTGAAGAGACCAGTAAGAACTGGAAGTGAGTTGGATATAGGTAAGACCTGAGAAAAGAAAATGACAAAGACAGCACAGAAGGACAGCTCAACTGAGGGGAAGTGGTGCCAGGAGAGGAGCAGGGAATGGGGTGTGGAGGACAGTTTACTCTCTGACTATACTGAGATATGAGGATATTCAGTACTTGGTTATTAGCCATAGAACAAGAAAGGGAGGATAAAATAACACACTTTTTTTGCATGTTTGTTTTTATGGTATTATATGATGCCAAAGTTCACCCTGGTGTCTCATTTGCTGAAAATACTTAACCTTTCTTTTAATCAGATTACCAAAATTAAGCATGTGACAGGATTGGAGTGGCTCTCAAGTATAGTAAAAGGACATAGAAAACTAAGTATAGAACACCATGTAGTTTTCCATTTGACTGCTGACAGTTAACTTAGTTTCTTTTTTATCTTTCCACCAGGACTTGGAGGAGCAGAGTCGGTTGATAGCGGCTTCCAGTAGACCAAACCAGACTGGTAGTGAGGGCCAGGTTGTTGTCCTTAGCAGTAGCCAATCAGAAGAGAGTGATTTGGGAGAAGGGAAAAAAAGAGAATCAGAAGCATAATTTTTTGCTTTTTGGTTGATTTTCCCCTTCCCCTGGAATGTGGCACAAGGTAACCGTGTTAAAAGATCAAGGAGGAGACTAAGCTTTATATTCACTTGTTTCAGCTTCACTTAAGAAAGACTAAGCATAATAACAAGTTATATTGAGCATATCCTTAACAAATAAAATACTATGCATTATCATCAAATTCTGCTTACCTAAATAAGAACTGCTTACTTTCCTGTAGTAGATTGCTGAGAAATCATACTTGTTCAAGACATTTTACTTTGTGAATGCTTTTTATTTTGCAGTATAATTGGCTGTCTCCATAAGAAATTTATTCTTCAGATTCTGACATTTGTGTGTGTGCTCTCTCCCTTTCTTTGGGAATGTCTTGTTGGTAGTGAGGAAGTGTTCAACCAAATGAGCTTAAAATCCTTTCTGTTGAGAATTCTACAAGTTTGCTAACATTCTAACAATATTAAGTGTGCAGTAGGATTTGTATAAAATCACTAGGACAGTGGCAGATGGTGCTCTTGATTTCAGGGCATTTTCTGGACTTGCTCCATGTTTCTGATGTACTGTATCATGGCGTAGGAAAGAGACTCAACTGTCTTTCCTGGTATTTGATGCAGTCCTTGGTATTTTGTCACCGTCTTCTCAGTTCTCAGGTTGGGACTTTACTTATTGTTGCAGAGCAGTGAGGGTTAGAATTTATGGAAAGATTTTTGTTATTGTTGTTCAAACATTTTATATTAGAGTTGACATGTAAAGGGAGTGTTATAGAGTGATACATTGTATTTTCTGTATCGTGAAATAATTTTTTATTGATAATAAGTGACATTTCAAAAGATAACAATTATGTTTACTGCTTAGAGTAAAAATGTGCAGTTTGGTTTAGAGAACATAATCTTTTAAATTTCAGACTGATAATCCCTGTATTTTCATAATCCCACATTTTGATAATGAATTGAATAGCCACTTTATATCCACAAAGGAAAATAATTTATGAGTGTAGAATAATTTGTACTAATTATTGTAAATACTTTTACTTTTCAAATGAGCAAAAGATCTAATTCCATGAAAGACCGAAAAGGAATTGAACACCTCATATAGTATAGGACCAAGGAAGGAGTTAGCTTGCTACTAAGGTTGACATGTCCCTCAGTTCATCTTCTGTTAAACCTTTCCTCACTCAGATTTTAATCTTTGTTTATAGATTTTATTTTCATGTGTTTTACATGAAAAAGTGTATATATATATATGTATGTGTACAGGTTAAATATATTGAGTAAAGTATTCTACATAGTCATACATTTATAGATTTTCAAGAGGTTAACCACTAATTTCACAAGTAATTTTCTCTTAGTTCTGAATTGAATATAGCTCAGTTTCACACTCTGTAAGTACAGTTTTCTGTAGTCATGAGATAACTATATATATATTTGATCATGATATTGTTTTTAATTCATGTGCCAAATGGGACTAGTGCTTACTTAATACTCTTTAAACTTTTATGTTACCCAAATATACAGTTAATAAGTAGCAATTTATGGAGCCCATTTGGTTTAAAGTCTGTTTTGTACTTTCTAAAGGGAATGCTTTCACATTAGTGTTTCCTTCTTGTTAAACTAGAAATTGCTGTGCTCAGTACTTGACTAGTTGTGGCAAGTCTTGCTTTAAAGATTTTTTTGGGGGGGGTTGAGACAGGGTTTCTCTGTAGCTTTGGAACCTGTCGTGGACCTAGCTCTTGTAGACCAGGCTGGCTGAACTAAAGGCATGCACCACCACCGCCCGGCTGCTTGTAAGATTTTTGAGATTGGTAAGGTTTCTGACTTTTCTTGTTGGTTTGGTTTTGTTTTTGTTGTCTGTTTAATTTTAGCAGTGCTGGGGATCAGACCCAGGCTCTCATATATGCTAAGTAAGCCCTCTACACTGAGCTGCATCCCAACCCAAGTTTTCAGTTTCATGAAGTGTTTTCTTGATATAAGATGCCTGCGTACTGCAGGGGAAATTGTTTTACAGTAAGAGTGGTCACCATCAGGAGACAGCTTTAATTTCTGCTGCTATGTATGGCAGCAAAATGCTGTGATTTGGATAAATATTCAGACTAGTGGTGAGAGTTTTCTAATTCTTTTTAAGTCACGTTTCATAGGAATTCCCAGAGTCCACAAGTCAGACCAGAATGTGTTCCGATTCCCAGGACGTGTCCTGAGTGGACTGAACATTTTCGATGACTCAGCATCTGTTCTATCGCTGTTAAACTGTAGGGATTTTGCACAACAGCTTTAATCAGCTCTCCTGCTTGAAGAAAGCTGCCTGTGAGCTTCTTCCTAAACGTTAATGCTGTTGTCTGTTGTACTGTCCTCCAAAATCTCTCCCAGCTTCTTAGAAATTAACAAAATTTCTTTAAAAAGGAAGAGAAATTTAGCCTACCTAATTCTACTGTGCATTCTGTTACCTATATTGACAGTACTTACATAACTGTAATAAACTCAGTAGAAAATCACTCCCTTCTGTATCCTTGCTAGAGACTTGCTGTAAACTTGCTAGAGACTGAAATTGTCCCTTTGAACAGAGTCCCTGAAGCTAATCTTGTTTTTGTCATGTATTTAAAGACTACTTGGTGTTTAATTTCAGAAAAGAATTCCTAGCTCCACAGTGCTGGAATGAGGAAGTAGCCATTATTTTTGAGAAGAGAATAGCAGGATGTGTAGGACGTACATAACATTGTAGGTTACATGGTTTTGTGTGGTGAACGCTTGCAAATTACTACAGGAACCACACTATTTACAGTTGGAACTGACAATGCTGGCAGATCCTGAAGCTAGTATATTACAAAATCTGCCATCTGAATGAAATGAACATATTAATTTGCTTTTGTTGACAAGTCTGAGCATTTGTAGTAAGCAAACTTTTCATCTTGTTTTTAGCAAGTTTGATTTATATCTCTATAATGAGATTTTTATTCTACATTAATAACAAAGATTTGAAACTAGAACCATGGTGAACTTTTAATCAACCTCTAGCTACACTTGTAAGTAACTGACTTAAATTAATATGGATATTGGGGACTAAATGATAATTAATGTGCAAGACTGCTTTGTATATTTTGTGATTTTTGTAATGTAAGTAAATTGATTAACTCTTATTTCACTGATATTAACCAGCTGTGCAGTGTACATATAATTGAAAATCATGCAGCATTTCTCTTTAAAATTGGATTTGTGATCATGGTATAGCTTGTGGGGCAGAGAACTTATTTTTTCATTTGTCAAAATAGGTATTTGCTGACAGGGATTCAAGAAGTATGTTGTTGGGTTTTTTAAATGTATAATAAAGTCCATGATTTTTTTTAATAAAGACTTTATGTATGAAATATTTGCTAGTTACTCTGAATTTTATTTCCCTACATAATTTCAGATGTTTTCAGACTGGGGCTGGAGAGATAGGTTAGCAGTCAAGAGCACATATTCCTATTCAGGGCCTGAGTTCAGTTCCCAGCAGCCACAGCAAATGGCTCACATTTGCCTGCAATTTCAGCTTCCGTGGATCTGATACCTTCCTTCTAACATCAATGGGCATTGTGCTCACACACATTACATATATATTCTCTGTAAAAAGACTACAAAAGTCACGGCCAGGTATGGTTGTGAACACTTGTGATCTTAGCTTCTGAGAGGCAGATGCAGGTGGATCTCTGTGAGTTCAAGCCAGCAGAGGTACTTACTGAGAAAAGGCAATCCTCAGAAGTAGCGTCTGCTATTTTGAGCTCAAAGTAGTTGCATTCATATACTTATTATAAGATCAATACACAGTTTTAGAACTGGGCATATTTCAGTTACTTGAAATTTGTACTAGCTTCTAAGGCAAGCCTAGAAGCCTACAATGGCTTTGAATTCGAGGTCCTCCCCCTTTACACCCTGAATAGTTTGGATTATAGGCATGTGCTACTGCATTTGGATGAGTTTTTGGTTTTTATTTTTAATTACCTTACAATTCTAGCCATGTGTTGAGAAACTATGTTCAAATTCTTGGTGGTTTTTTTTGTTTGTTTTTTGTTGTTGTTTTCCTGAGACAGTCTCCTATAGCCAAAGCATCCTTGAATTTACCATGTAGCTGTGGATGACCTTAAATTCTTGATCCTCTGCCTCTATCTCCCAAGAGCTGGGATTACAGACTGGTTTCAGAGCTACTTTAAAATTTATCTTTGCCAATTTCACACATGTATATATTTTAATTATATTTACCCCCCCATCACCACCTCTTATCCCCCTTCCATTCCTGCTGAACCTCCTTTTCCTCTTAATAAGTTCCCCTCATGCAAGTATGAAGACAGGTCAGTACAAATGTAACAAGTAAATAACCTGCTGGAGTGTGAACTACTTCCCAGGGTTACACCGCTGAAGAAAGTGACTCTCCTTTCCCTCAGCAGCTGTTAGTTACCAGTAGCTCACGAGCCCTCCCTGATCCGTGATGGGTTTGTTTGTTCGCTTTATTCATTTAGAGAGAGATGTGTGTGTCATGGTGTGTATGTGGAGATCAGAGTACAATTTGCTGGAGTTGATTTTCTCCTACCACTGGACTCTGGGGGTCAGATTCTGGCCATCAGACTACTGTGGGGAGCACCTTTCCCCTCTGGCACCACAATGGAACGCTGGTGTGCTCCATCTTGTGCAGATAGCCACAGTTTCTGTGAGCTCATGTGATCACGATGACCATGTCAAGTACAGTGTTTCATAGCAACCCTGCCCATCCTCTCTCTCTGACTTGTGTGTGTGTGTTTCCTATCTTTTAAAATTTTATTTACTTTTTACATACCAATCCCAGGGCTCCCTCTCTCTTCTGCTCTCCCCACCCCCAGTCCGCTCCTCAGAGAAGGGTAAGGTCTCCCCTGGGAGGTCGACTAAGTCTGTCCCATCACCTCATTGAGGCAGGACCATGTGTGTCCCATCTACCTTCCCCCCCACCCCGTGCCTAGGCTGAGCAAGGTGTCTCTTCATAGAGAATGGGCTCCCCAAAGTCAGTTCATGCATTAGAGTTAGATCCTGGACCCACTACCAATGTCCCCATACACTGCCCAAGCCACACCATTGTCACCTGTATTCAGGGGGCCTAGTTCGGTCCTTTGTCTCTGACCTATAACAGGATTTCTGCCCCTTCTTCTGCTATGCCTTTTGAGCCCCAGAGGGGGATATTATGAATGTTTTGTTTAAGGCCGAGCACTCAACAGTTATTTATTCTTAGCATTTTCATCAGTTAGGAGTCTTTACCTTACTTGACACCTACCAAAAAAAAGAAACATCTCTGACCAAGGCTGAGACTAATTTATGAATATAACGTGTTTAAGAGGAACTTTGAGAACATGTTCATTTAGCAAAACAGCAGGATTCTTCCTAGGGCTTATGACCTCTGCAGCCTGGGGCTTTAAAAACAACCACAACACATCCCCAAAAGCAACCCAGGTTTATAGTACGAGGCATGAATGAATACCTTTTTGTGGAGTGAGTCACAAATCCAATCAGAGAGCAGTTTGGGAGCTCATTGCAATTGCATCAGGAGTACATGTTGCCTGGCAGTTCAGTACTGTCCCCAACATACAGAGTCCCAACTGGGTAAGACAGTGATAGTCCTGTACCCCGTCCCCAGATGCCTTCATAGAAGCTCCAGCTCTAGGAAAGCTAGCCAGCAAGGAGGAAACTTCCGGTTCGTTTCTTGATATCTTTGTGTCCTGCAACCAGAGTGCGTGATGTCTTCAGCAATATCATCTCACCATTGAGTCATAGTGGGCAGTCAAGAGCAAGAACAATAACCTGTATTGTCTGAGAGACTTCTGAACCTCTCTGAACAGCTCACAGAGAGGAATCCCACACAGAACGACTTTTTTAATGATGTAAACTACACTGAAGTTTTAATTACTGAGCAAAGAGAAAGTCGTTTAAAACAAGTAAATTGTGAAGAAAATGCTGCAGATTTTACCTTTTTCCTCCAGAATAGGTTCGTTACCAGGTTCCTGTAAAACTCTCTTGTCCGTAAAGGTCATATTCTTTGTAAAGGATGTAAGCTTTTAGACGGTTGGGCAATGGAAGAAATGACATGAAAACAGGGCAACGCAGACGTAACCGTCCCATACACTTCCGGATCTTGAGGCGGCACAAGTGTTTTAAAGAACGAGGGTTTGCTAAAACAGAAAAAATCACTTTATTTTTTGGTGACTGAGGGCTTAGTTGGCAAATGTATTTGATATCTGTGTTAATAGCGTTTGTTTGCCATACTGTCTGTAGGGCAACAGCTCTTCAGTTTTCATCGATGTCTTCTGTAGTTTCAGAAGCACGTCAGTTGTATGACTTGGTGAGACTCCCAAATCTTTCAAGTACTTAAATATCAGCTCCCGCATCCTGTCTCTTGGAATTGGCTAAAAGCTCAAAGATCACCCCAGGAGAAGCAAGATATAAGAAAATTTTATTTTGACCCAAGCAAGAGAATTCATTTGGGGGAAGCATCATTTTGTATGCTACAGGGTTAGAATGTAGCTTTCCCTCTTTCTGTTGCCAGTTCATAACTTCTAATTCTTGGGTGTGTATTGTTCCCCATAGCCATAGGTTAAATGGATTGGGGGAAAAGTGTTATCTGTTCATAGAGTAAGTAATTAGATTTCATTTGATGGGAAATGATCACACATTATGAATAGCACAATTAAAGACTAGTATTTTTCTATTCTTTTTAGGTCAACCTTTTAATCAGAAGAATGTTCTAAAATAAAATACACAAGTGTTTTGGTAAGAATTTTCTATAAGAAAGATACTTACTCAAGATCAAATGTATTTCTGGCCAGAGCTTCTGTTTTTCAAGCACAGCTTTCAATTTTGAGCAGATTTGCACTTGATCAACATAATCAAGCATCACACGGACAACTTTTCCAGAGAGATGCTGTAGCCATGACAAAGTTATGACTTCACAGAACTGAGAGGAGAACAAGCAGAAAGCAAGTAAGAGTGCTGAGCATCCGCGGTTTGGTGGCATAATGAAAAGAGTACTAAGCTCAGTTCATGAGCTCACCTGACCTCAGTGTGGTCCCAGAGCCTCACAGGGCAATGAGGTTTGGCAGGTAGTTACCTGTGTGTGCTTCTTGGCTGTCCACGATAAAGATGGCCTTGTAACTGACAGTTCTAGCTATCAGATGTGAGTGGGAGTCTGGGTAGCTGCCTAGATATCCTTAAAGTAAGACACATGCAGCCTTCTGGCTAGTTGGAATGTGGGTGTGTGTTTCTCCTGTTAACACTGTCTAGTTGGAAGATAACTTAGTTCTGGATCTTGTAGGAGAAAAGAATGAGACACTTGGGTTATTTTTAAAAGACATTTAACATGCGTGCATGCTCATGCATGTGCATGTATTGAGGTCAGAGGACAATGATCTGGAGTTGGTTTCTCATTCCACTGTGTGGGCTCTAGGGATCAAACTCGGGTCATCAGGTTTGGTGTTAAGCACCTTTAGTCGAGCCATCTTGCTAATCCTACCTTTTTTTTTCCCCTTTGGATAGACTTTTACTATGTTGCTCAGGCTGACCTCAAGTAATGTCTCCTGGGTAGCTGGGATTGCATGCATCATGCCCAGCTGTCATTTCATTAAAGCTTTTATGTTTTTGCATTTTCTGTTATTTATAACCTAAATCTGATCCTGATGCTGTTTTTATCTTTAAATAATGTATGTGCCCTTAGACAAGATGCTCAAATGAGAAAGTTATAATGCATGTGCTGTTCAGAAATAATACCAAATGGTGTATGCCTAAATGCCAAAATCAGTGTATAAAGTAACTCATACACTTATTTCCTGAAACACCACCTTCTCCTTCATCAAACTGTTTCAAAGTCTTTCATTCACCATCTTATTTGTTTTCAGTTTTTTTTTTGAGAGGGGGCATGTTTCGAGACAGGGTTTTTCTGTGTAACCTTGGCTGTCCTGAAACTCACTGTGAAGACCCGGCTGGCCTCGAACTCATATAGAATCACCTGCCTCTGCCTCCCAAGTGCTGGGATTAAAGGTGTGCACTACCACTGCCCAACCCTTGTTTTCAAATTTTGATAATATAAGTTCAGGTGTATAGAACATCCACTATGTACAGAGCACAGACCTAAAAGGCAACAAAATGAACAAGAACTGATGTTTATATATTTCTGAGGGGTTCAAAATAGTTAAAATGATAATTCCAAGTAAATGCTATAAAAGAAATATCCACAGTAAGAGAATTGATTGAGGGAGGGAACTCTTCGGGTGGATAAGGAAGGGCCTGTGGGAGAGGACACTTGAAATAAGACCAGAAAAGTGAAAGAAGCCATTTGAAAGCCCGGGAAAAAGTTGGTGAGGAAAATAATAGAGGAGGAAAGGCAAAACCAAGAGACTGATGTGTGATTCTTTTCATCAGAAAGATGGCAAAAGGAAATGGGCTCATCAAATTTGAGAGCTGAAGAAACACAGTGATTATAGGTATGTGGAACTCGGAAACATTTTAGCTAAATAAATCATTCAAAGAAAAAGTAGCTAGAGTACAAGATCTTTAAAACCTTGCTCTTGTGTTGAACTTGTGAAACACCTCATATTTCTGACTAAAGTCACTTTCTCCTCGGAGTTATCTTTCTACTTCTTACATCTTCCCACTGTGGGTTTATCTTATGATGCAGCATACTAGAGTCTTCCCAACAGGAGCTTCCCCAGGGGCATATTGTATCTACTATTACAGTTCCAAGACTAGAGACAATAACTGTTTACCAAATGCCACCAGTGCTGTGGACTTACCATAGTATCTTTAATAACTGTAGGTGTCCAGCCTTCAAAAGTACAAAAACGATGAACTCTGTCCCCGTGAGGACAATCAAAACATCGCTCTGTGTCATACCCGTAATTCAATAGCATCCTGAGCATGACTTCGTCTTTCAGTGAGTATTGCAGTGCCGATGGAAAATGCAAAGGGTTAACTCTGCTGAAGTAGTTGACGTTGGCCCCGTGCCTCAGTAGTAGACTTATGAGCTCATAGTTGCCCATCCTGAGAGCTATCTGTAGGCAGTTGACTGGGTCTTGATTGGGTAGAGCGCCAGCATTCAGAAGCAGTTTAACTGAAGAGAGGTCACCATTTGAAACAGCAAAATACAAGGCTGACTTCCTTTGATCATCGTAATGTTTACGGATTCTCTGATCTAGCATGAAATTCACATCAAATCCAGCCTGAATGAGAATTTCCAAGCATTGGGGGTGTGCCCCAGCTGCTGCACAGTGAACTGGACTGATCCCACTCCTCTTGATGGCAGCAATATCCGTAACTGGAACCAACATCTTTAGAGCTCTGGGAAAAAAATTTCAAATACACTTCAGGTTGTTACAATGCAGAGTTAACCTATTTATGAGACTATTAGCCCTTCATTGAATGATATATGTTAACCAGATGGTATTTAGGACCCCTACCAAAAGTGTTAGTTTCTTCAAGAAACTCAAATGTCAAGTAAAATTTAATGGAACTACTGTTAAGGGAAAAACTCCAAATTAGCCAGATCACCTGAGGCCCAAGGTTTCCCATGTTTCCCAAGCCGTTCTTTAAAGAAATTTAGTTATTACTATTTCCTGTTTCTTACAATTACAGAATTGAACTTACAATAAGTGGCCTTTGTCAGCTGCCACATGTATGGGCAGGTGGCCTGAGCTTTTAGGAATGTTGGCATCAGCTCCATACTCTAGCAAGAGAGTCACAGAGTCTGGATTTCCTCCTCTAACGGCTTCAAGTAAAATGGAGGAAGAATCAGAGGCCTGACTGTGAACATCAGCTCCTAGAAAGAGGAGAAGTCTCATTAGGCAAAGATTCTTTTCCGCTATTGCTTAAGCAATCTTAATATACCATCACCTCCACAGAGAAGCAGCTCAGCAGTTAAGAGCAATTTTTGCTTTTCCAGAGGACTAGTGTTTGGTTCCCAGCACCCACAAGGTGGTTCACAACCATTGGGAACTCCAGTTCCAGGGGATTTGATGTCCTCTTCTTACCTCTGTGGGCACTATAAATGCATGTGGTGCACATACATACATGCAGACAAACACTAATACACTTAAATATAAATTTTTTAAAAAATCAGCACCTGTTATAATAATACACTAAGCACTGAAGGCATAAAATATGTGCTTCCTTTTCCCACGTGCTGTATAAACTAGTTGGGGAAGAAAACCATGGGACAAGTAGTTCAGTTGACTTTCAGAGTTGTTTAATAGATCGTTTGGCACTTGAAGTCCAGTAGGAATACTTGGTAAAAGGTAGCTTTCTTTCTAGATTGGCTTATAAAAGTCACCCTAACCCATAACATGCTTACATGCAGAGTGGCACAAGTGGCTGGCTATATTTCTATGTCATCTAATGATGTTTTGATGACAAGGGACATTAGTTATTTTTCAAATGATTACAGACTTCATAGTAAAAGACCCTAATTCTTCTTAGTTAAAGTTGAGGGCTGTCGATAGCTACAGAGGTAAGTGTATCCACACTTCGTTGAGTATGTAGGTTAAGTGTCCTCTAGAAGATCTAGGGCAGGGACTGGGAGGGGAGCTGGGAGCTGAAGAAAAGAAAGATGTCTGAGTCGATGCTGGAAGTCTCAATAAAGCTGAGCACATTCTGAGCATATTTGGAGCTCAATAAAAAGAATGTGCCTGTAATTTAGAAGAGACTCCTTCATCACAAGGGCTGCACAAGAACCTCATTCCTAGAATGCAATAAGAAACCCGTTTTTGAATGTTCACTATGTCCTGGTTACTTTATATGTATAAAAATTTCTAAACTTGGGGCTGGAGAGATAGCATAGTGGTTAAAAGTACTTATTGCTCTTCCAGAAGACCTGAATTGAGTTTCCAACACCCAGGTTGGGTGGCTCACAACCACCTTTAACTCCAGTTGTAGGGGTTCAATGGTCTCTTCTGGCCTTCTTGGACATCAACACACTAGTAGCACACACACACACACAGACATGTAATTAAACATAAAATCTTGGGCAAGAGTGATGACACACACCTTTAATTCCAGTACTGGAAGGCAAAGGCAGGTGGATCTCTGAGTTTGAGACCAGCTTGGTCTACATGGTGAGCTCCAGGACAGCCAGGGCTGCATAGAGAGGCCCAGTCACAAAAATCAAAGATAGATTAAAAAAAAATCTTCACAATGAACCTCAGAAGTAGGTTCTAATATCCTCATTTAAAGGTGAAAAAATGCAGGCTTTCTGAGTTTAAGTTCCCCAAAGACACAGAGCTAGTAGACAAGCAAGGTGATTAAGATGAAAAAGTGGAAATTTTGATTGGTATTATTTATAAAGTAATAAGAGGAAAAAACAACAACAACAAAAATTTGTGTGCACATCTCCATACTCAAGCTTACTTTTATGAGACCATGTTGCTACTGCGCTGCACAGGATGGTAAAGTATGATTTAGAGTCAGATATGACTTCAAATGCTGGTTCACTGGCTAGCAAATGATGGCTAATCTAAAGGGTTAAAAAGATTTAAAATTTGTTCTCTTTTCTCCATCTCTATATTTAAATCACTGATCTAAACAAAGGTTTACTCTTAGTCTAGAGATGTGGTTTATTAGAGTTCCTTTGAAGAATGCAAAAGACTGGTTTAAACCCTAGCAATACACACACACACACACACACACACAGAGAGAGAGAGAGAGAGAGAGA
>LOJH01068037.1:0-13765 GCA_001685095.1 Ellobius talpinus
TCCTAGCCGAGATAGGCGCCGTGACGCTCGTCAGCGCCCCGCGCCCGGATCCCCGCAACCATGGCTTGGTAAGAAGCGAAAAGGCCGTTGTGGTGGGAAAGCATGGGATGGCCTGTTTTGTAAGGACGCTGTTGGGAGGTTGTAAACAGGGTCAGGATTCCTGTCTTCCTAAGAGACCGCAGGCTATGTCTTGGGGTTCCAGTTAAGTTTATTTCTCAGGCCCTAGCATCGTTCAAACGCCAGCAAGAGCAGAGTTTCCAGGAGCAAAACACTTTGGCAGCCGAGGCCCGTGAGACCCGGCGTCAGGAGCTCCTAGAGAAGATTGTGGAGGGCCAGGCTGCCAAGAAGCAGAAGCTGGAACGGGATTCAGGGGCGGATGAAGGCCAAGAAGCCAGTGGAAGCGAAGCTACCCAAGGGAGTGAAACCAGCGATGATGGCCAGGCTTCTGCGGAGCAGGAGGGAGCAGGTGAGAGTAGTGTTTGGAGTTCAGATTTGGGGCAGGAGGGAAGGAAGCTTTGGGGAATTTTAATTGAGTTTTTTTTTTGGGGGGGGGATAAGGACACCTTGCCTTGTGGATTCAGTAATTCTTCTCTATACCTTACCCCAGACTCGTCATCTCCCCCAGACTCTTCATTTCCCCAACCAGGGCCTTCAAATGGGGTGACCCCCTTGCCCAGGTCAGCCCTGCTCATCCAGCTGGCCACTGCCAGGCCTCGGCCGGTAAAGGCTAAGCCTCTGGACTGGCGTGTGCAGTCCAAAGACTGGCCCCATGCTGGCCGCCCTGCCCACGAGCTGCGCTACAGCATCTACCGAGACCTGTGGGAGAGAGGCTTCTTCCTCAGCGCAGCTGGGAAGTTTGGTGGTGACTTCCTGGTCTATCCTGGTGAGTTCAGGTTGGGGCTCTGGTGGCTGTACCTTTCCTGCTGGTCTTTATTCTGCACTTTCTCTTTTGTCTACACCCTGGGGACTCAACACCCTGGAGACTCAGGGAAGGACAGCGGATAATGAGAGAGTTTTCCTGAGCTCCTGGAGAGTAGTTTAATAACTTGTTTGGCTTGAGTCAGGGTCACGTTAGGTCGCCAAGACTAGCTTGGAATTTGCTATGCTGCACAAGCTAGCCTTGGAATGCAGTCTTCCTTTCCCTGCTTCCCAAGTGCTGGGATTACAGGCTTGTGTCACAGCAGCTGGCTTGGTTTAGTAACTCTTGATAAATATTATGATCTAGAAGATTGGCTTAGAAATCCTTACAAATGTGCGCAAAACATATGAGCTCATGTGCTGCAGAATTCTTTATAGAATTGAAAGATTAAAAGCAGCAAAGTCACTATTAGTAAGGGCAAAACACAAAAATTAAACTGAGAGAGGTGGTTCCTTTTAATCCCAGCACTGGGGAGGCAGAGGCAGGTGCGTCTCTTGAGTTCCAGGCAACAACACCAGGTGGTGATGATTCGTGTCTTTAATCCCTGCACTCAGGAGGCAGAGACAAGTGGATCTTTGTGAGTTCGAGGTCAGCCTGGTCTACAGGGTGAGTTCCAGGACTGGCTCCATAGCTACTGAGAAAATCTGTCTTGAAAAACAACAACAAAAAAGCAACCCAGTTGTCTGAGAACATAGTGTTAGTTTTCAAAGAATTAATGTGTAGGATTGTAGTTGGGTATGTCTCTAGTGATAACTGAAGGCATAGCTAGTTTGAGACTAGCTTTGGTTGCATGATAACCCATCTCAAGAAAGAAAAGAAAAATGGGTGTGATGACTATGCCTACAATCTTAGCACTTTAGAATTTGAGACAGGAGGATTGCCACAAGTTTGAGACTTGTATAGGCTATATAGTGAGTTCAGGCCAACTGGGGCTGGGTATCAAGACCCTATCTGAAAACAGAAAAAGTATAGGATCAAGTATGTGAAAACTATAATCAAAAGTGAAAAAAATGGCAGGTAATCGTAAATGTATGATAGATTGTATGTTGATATGGATATGCAGATGCCTGCATGGCATTTAAGTAGCCTTGGTCATTGACATTCTAGCTAGGTCTCAGTATGCCTGTATCCCCAACTACTTGGGAAACTGAAGCATAATTTCTTTGACCTGGGATTAAAAAAACCAACCTATGCAACATATGCAACGTAGTGAGACTCCTATTTGTAGATAAAACTACTGTGGCCTAAAATTACTAGTTTAAATCAGTTAATTTCAAGATGCTTTTTTTATTTTTGGTTTTTTGAGTTGGACGCAATCTTCTTGCTGTTGGCCTCCTGGGAGCTAGGATGACAAATGTGTGCCACCACATCCAGCTCTAATTCTATGCATTAAATTGAACCATAAGCTAAATCGTTTGTCCTCTTCTTTTCTTTCCTATAAGAGGGTGATCCCTGACTGTCCTCAAACGTGGGAGTGCTGAGATGATTAAAATGCGTAAGCATTCAGGCCTGGCACTGACCAGTTAGTTCTAATATGTCGATATTTCTAAAACAGTGAGTACTCAGTGTACCGGACGCTGAGAGAATCCTTGTTGCCTATGAAATAGTGTCCAAAACCTCAATTACTGTAATGCTTCTAAATTTATTTTTAAATTTTGCCTGAGGCTCAAAATTGCTAAGCGACCAGGAAAACAGTTACAGGATTAGTTTCTCAAGCATTTTGATGTACCCTCTCAGCCGATTGGAGTCTTTTAACAGCCAGAGACTCTCACTTTTGGCTAAACTCTTGCCAGGAACCCATTTGCCAGGCAGGGACATAGCAACAGTCTCTTTAGAATGCTTCACAGTCTCGTGGTTTAGATTCTCACCTCCTTCCCCCTCTTAAAGATTGTTGGTTTTGTTTTTTGGTGTTATGTGTGTGGGTGTACAGGGAGATGAGAAGATGGCATCAGATTCTCCTGGAGCTGGAGTTACAGGCATTTGGGAGGTCGATGTGAGTGCGAGGAACTGAACTCTGGTCCTCTGGAAGAGTGGTAGATTAGTTGCTGAGCCATCTCTCCAGCTCTCCATTTTTAATTTCCATTGCCTGTGATTCACCCTCTTGTATTATAGTCTTATTCAGGTTCCTGCCCTGCTAACTTAGATTCACCTATTCCAGGGACAGACTGTCAGCTGTTCAGTTACCAAGCCCTCCGAGGACCTCTGCTTCCAAAGCAGTGGCTATGGTGGCTATGTGGCTGTAGTGCTGCACTGGCGGAGCCGAGAATTTGCAACAAGATCTACAAAACTAACCCATGTTTACCGTCTGGCACTTCTTTGTGGGGAAATCCTATTGATAATTTAGTTGTGTTTCTTTCTTTTTCTTTTTCTTTCTCTCTCTTTTTTCTTCTGATACAGGGTTTCACTATCAAGACTTTGGCTATCCTGGAACTCGCTCTGTAGACCAGACTGACCTGGAACTCAAAGACCTCCACTTGTCTCTGCCTCCCGAGTGCTGGGATTGGCATAGGACTTTGATTTTTGCTTTATTCTATTATAAAATCTTTTCTTCTTTAGTCTATTAGAGTCCCGGCCTGGTCCTGTTAATGCTTTGCGGTTGCACTAGAGATCAAACCTTGCCTGTGCTCCATAAGTGGTCTGCCAAGAGCTACATCCCAGCACTTGTGACTTATCTTTCACTCTTGACTTGCTTTCTTTTGTTTCTTTTTCATCTTTTATTTTGGTAAAAATGTCTGTATGGTACCCAGGTTGGCCTTGAACTCCTAAGCTCAAAGAGTCTCCTGGCCTAAGCCTTCTGTGTGCTTGAGGTTACAAGCCTGTCTCACCATATCTTTTAATCATGATAGTTGCGTATTTAGTCTTACAGGTGTACCTTGTACCGTGGAAGTAACCATTCTTTGCTTTCTCTTCTGTGTCTTAGCAATTGTGAACCATCTTGGGCCATTAAAGCCAACCTGGGTCACATAAAACAGCTGTCTCAGAAAAAAATGGAAAAAGAGGGCTGGAGAGATGGCTCAATGGTGTTCTTGCAGAGAACCCAGATCTTGTCCCCAGCACTTGCATGGTGGCTCAAAACCACCTCTAACCCCAGTTCTGTGGGACCTAATACGCTCTTCTGGCTTAGGCAGGTACCAGGCACACGCATGGTACACATACACGCATGCAGGCAAGCAAACACTCATATACTTTAAATAAATAAATAAATCAAAAGAAAATATTAGAATACTTACTTAATCTACACAAGGCCCTGACTTCCGTACAGAGTACTACAAAGGAACCTAAAATGCAGTAAGCAGAAGGATCCGTTGTCAGTGCTCCACCCCCTCCAGATGGGAACTGCTATACATCTGTCTCTTTCTCCCAGGTGACCCGCTGAGATTCCACGCTCACTACATTGCTCAGTGCTGGGCTGCTGAGGACCCCATCCCACTTCAGGACCTGGTCTCTGCCGGCCGCCTGGGAACCAGTGTCAGAAAGACCCTGCTTCTCTGCTCCCCTCAGCCTGATGGGAAGGTGGTCTACACCTCCCTACAGTGGGCTAGCCTGCAGTAAGCTGCAGACTGAGGGGGGTGTGGCTGTGTGTCCAAGAACCCTCCTAGATGGTCAACTCCTCCTCCTCACCCCCCCATCTCCACATGGAGGCTTGTATTCTCCTGCCTTGCCTGATTCCAGAGTTTTGAACACTAAATACTTTATAGTTTTTTTTCCTGTTTTAAGGCGCTTACTAGCTATGTTGTTTTATATTTCTGTCGCCAGACTGTGAGCTTATTCAGAGTTGAGACTGCTCTTATTTGGCTTTTCTGTTTTCTAAAGGGCAGTTCTCAATAAATTTGTTGAATAAATGTTCATATTTTGAGTCCTTACAACAGTCTTTGGAATGTGGAGCTTTTAATCCTGTATTCAGATGAGAAAAGGAAAGGGAAAATGACTTGCCCAGGTCACAAAACTAATTAACTACCAGGCCTGGGACATTATACTTAGTCTTTCTGATTCTGCCTCTTTGCATCCCACGAAGTTGTGCCTTGAAGATTTTTTATTATGCTTATATATTATCTACATACATGTGTATGTATGTGGGTACAAAGTGCTATGGAACATATGTGGATATCAGAGGACAATTTATGAGAGCCTGGCCTGTTCTCTTTTTTTCACCATTTGGGTCTCAGGGATTAAACTCAGATTATTAGGCTTGCCATCAAGCACCTTTAACTTATGAGCCATTTCACTGATCCCCTTGAGATTTCTACAAACCATTTCAGATGCATATAAAGGTTATAACTAAAAATGCTGCATGAGCTGCTTGTGGTGGTGTATTCCAGTCTAGTAAGACATGCTGAAGAGGCAAAGGCAGAAGGATCATGAGTTTGAGGTCCACTTGGGCTACAGGTTTGGGGCTATAGATATGGCTCAGTAGTTGACCTTTTCCCAAGGACCTAAGTTCAGTTTCAAACACCCACATAGGACAGCTCACAAGTGCCTGTTAACATCATTTTCAGGGAAGTTGCTACCCTATTCTGTCCTCCAGAGGTAACTGTACCCACACATATATACACAATTAAAAACAGCTGGGTGTGGTGCTATATACATTTAATACCAGTACTCAGGAGAAGCAGGAGGATCTTTGAGTTAAAGGCTAGCCTAGTCTAATAGTAAGTTCCAGGCCATGAAGGCCTGTCTCAGATACATAAGGGCTGGAGAGATGGTTAGGAATACTTGGTATTCTTGCAGAGAACCTGGGTATGGTCCACAGCATACACAGGGCTCACAATTATCCGTAACTCCAGTTTCTGGGCATCTAACCCCTTCTGGCCTTTGAAGGTACTAGGTGTACATGTGGAACAGGTGCATATGTGCAGATAAGACACCTGTACACATTAAATCATTTATAAAAGTTAAAAATTGGGACTGGAAAGATGATTCAGCAGTTAAGAGCCCTGCTGCTCTTCCAGAGGACCCAAGTTCAATTCCCAGCACCCAGATGGCAGCTCACAGCTGTAATTCCAGCTCCAGGGGATTTGTCACCCTCATACAAACATACAGGCAAAATACCAATGCATGTAAAATAAGAATAAAAATCAAATATATGGCATATAGCAAACTAGTCTACCTGTTGCTACCTGTTCTCCCCCTTCTCTTCCTAGACTAAATGAGCAAGATCCTTGCCTTCTGAGTATATAAATGCAAATTGAAGTAAAAGTAAAGAATACCCAATCTAGGCCTAGTGTTACAGGCCTGTCCTCGTAGCTACTCAGGGACAGAGGCAGGGACATTGTCCCTATGAGTCTAAGGCTAGCCTGTCTACATAGTTCCAGCATAGCCAGGGCTAGCTACATAGACCCTATTACCCCTCAAAAATAAAGGTGTAGTGGTGCACGCCTTTAATACCAGCACTTGGGAGGCAGAGGCAGGTAGATCCCTCTTGAGTTCCAGGCCTGTCTACATTGTCAGCTCCAGGACAGCCAGGAATAAGTAGAAAGACTTGTGGGCAGGGGTACCAACTAAATGAATAAAGTATGTGCAGGAAAATGGGTTGTAAACTCAGCACTTGGGAAATATAGGCAGGAGGATCTTGAATTCAGTCATTTGATGGGAAACCCTGTCTCAAAACCAATAGAGACATATGCCAAGGTGATGGGGGTATTTTCTTGTCTAAGAGTTCCTCATTCCAGATCTATCTAGGTTTGTGTCAAGCTCACAAAAACAAACCAGCACAGCATGCATACTTCAATATATGGCCCACACCTAAAATTCTAGCATTTGTAAAGCCAGGGCTGGGCATTGTTATGAGACTCCGGGAACCAAGACTTCCCTGAATTTCCCAAGAGTCTTCGCTAAAACAAAAAGTGACAACTTCAGTGCGTTACTCTATGCCTTTGCCCTAGAAGTGGCAGCCTCACCAGGCGGTGGTGGCACACGCCTTTAATCCCAGCCTTCGGGAGGCAAAGGCAGGTGGATCTCTGTGAGTTCGAGGCCAGCTTGGTCTACGAGAGCGAGTTCCAGGACAGGCTCCAAAGCTACAGAGAAACCCTGTCTCGAAAAAAACCAAACAAACAAAAAAACAAAGCAAAAAAAGTGGCAGCTTCGTTAATGATCGGATTAAACAAGAATGTCCCCGCTTCAGCTATTCAGCCGCTTAACCACCTCACTGGTAAATCCGCCCAGCTCAGCGCCGCTCTGGCCCAACCTCTCCACTCTATGGTTTTCCCGCTTCTGATAGGCGAAGCAGCGAGCGGTGCGTGGTGACGTCACGACAAAGCGTCGTTACTATAAGATTGCGATTCTGCGGCCCCGTGTCTCTTTGTCGCGGTCGTGAGCTCCTAGGTGAGCTGCGGGAGTGCTGTCTAGTTAGCTTTGGGGTAGCGGAGCCATTCATAAGTTTACGTATACGCTAGGGAAAAAGGGCGGGAAGAAGGTGGTCGGACATTATTACAGTATGGTGGTGGGACGGTCTCAGTTCTAAATTTTCTAAGGCGGATCTCGCTAGGCCCGAGTTGGTGCGGGGCTGTGGTGTGTTAGCCGGGCATTGCTGCGCATGCCTGACGACATTTTTATTTCAAACATGACCCTTTGCGTAGGCGCGGCAGGCCTAGAGACGCCAACATGCCGGTTGCCAGAAGCTGGGTTTGTCGTAAGACCTATGTGACCCCACGGAGACCCTTCGAGAAGTCGCGTCTCGACCAGGAACTGAAGCTCATCGGTGAGTGACCAAGGTGGGATTTCGGATTGGGGATGAGAAAAGAGGTAGTCATGAGGTCGGTCCCCCACGTGCTCGTTCTGGGCGCCATCGCCGCAGAGGATTGTGGCTTAGATTCGTCTTTTGTTCTAAAGTCGAAAGTGTAGTAGTAACCCATGGCTCTGGCCCTGTGGTTCCCTCCCAACCACGTGTAGGAGAATATGGGCTCCGGAACAAACGTGAGGTGTGGAGAGTCAAGTTTACCCTGGCCAAGATCCGCAAGGCCGCCCGAGAGCTGCTAACGCTGGACGAAAAGGACCCACGGCGTCTTTTTGAAGGTGTGTATGGGGCCCGTGGTCGCGTGCGGGGTTGTTGAGTTTTTACGCTGTATTGTTGCCTTGGAAGGTATGACGCTTAACAAATTGGGCTGCCGGGGAATATTTGGCGTAAATTGGCCCGGAACTCAGATGCAGCCAAATCTGGCCTGTAAACTTCCAGAATTCTAGAAGTGTTGGTTAGCAGGTATGAGCCACCTCACTTGGCTTGGAATTTTCAACACAAACAGATTGATGTTTTGGAGTTAGTTACAGGAGAATGGGGGAGCAGCAGGTGTATGACGTTTTTTTTTGTTTTATTAAGCAGAAGTAAAAATTGTCAAGGTAGCCTCCCAGGGATCTCTTTATCGTGAAACAATCTGGCTAGTTTAGGAAAGAAAAGCCCTGGAGTTTTGGTGTTGGCACTGCTTTGATTCAGAGCTAGACTTTTCCATGTGGTGACTACCAGGAAGGGTCTGTCTGTTGATTGACAGATTTTGGCTTGTGCCCCAAGGAGGCTAGATGAGTTAATTTTTTAGAGCTCTGGGTTAGTCAGCTTACCAAATACCAAAGAACAGCAGTGTGTACTTAGTTTCTCTCTTAATACTGAATGTTTTATATTTGAGTGGTTTAACTATAATAGTATATTTTCCGTTTGGGGATTTTTTTGTATTTGTGTCTAAGTGGTATTTATATAAAACGTCGGAAATTGAGCCTGTATTTTAGGATGCTGGGTGCATTTTTTTTCGGTTTGGTTCTTTATACTTAGGGTTTATTGCTAGGTGACTGGACCTTCACGGTGTTTCAAGCTCATAAGGGAATAGTAGTCTGAAGAATAGATGGGGGTTTCTTCTATATATCTTGTGGGTCTTGTACTATGTAGTCTGGATTATCTTCTGATCTCTGCTTGCCCTAGCTGCCCAGGTATTGTGATTCTTGTGAAGTTAGCATGTTTTCTTTCTTAATTTGAAAATTAAAGCGCCTGTCTTAGAGATGAAGGTTGAGTGAAAAGCTGTAAACTTGTGATATAATGCCTGCTGAAAGGGTGACCCAATGGCAATATCGGTGTCTCAAGCCTGGAGCGCTTAGAAGAAAGGTTATCAATTACGCATGTCACTGTCGTTCTTTTCTCCTGTGCTCTTTGCAAAAATGGGGGAAGCGGTAGTAACGCCTCTTCTGGGGGCTCTGAGGTGAGGAGTCAGGTCTTAATTTGGGTTACACCTCCCCCCCAGGCAATGCTCTGCTGAGGAGACTTGTTCGCATTGGGGTGCTGGATGAGGGCAAGATGAAGCTGGATTACATCCTGGGCCTGAAGATTGAGGATTTCTTGGAGAGACGGCTGCAGACCCAGGTCTTCAAGCTGGGTTTGGCTAAATCTATTCACCATGCCCGTGTGCTCATCCGCCAGCGTCATATCAGGTGGGCTGCAGCTGGGCCTGTAAGCTTTACTTTGCCTTCCTTATCTGCAATGTTGGTTTCCTTTGCTAAGCTGCTGTCCCTATCTCCTGTGGAGCCTTTGGAGCTGACAAATCTGAGCTTACCCTGAGGGTTCAGAATGAAAGCTTATGGGGGAATTGGGAACAGCCCCATAGCCCAGCGCAAGCGTCACTGCGGCTCAAGCCGTACACCTTGCGAAGGTCTCTGCCAGGCATGCGAGCAGCTGGACAGGTAATAGCTCTTGGTGCTCTCTTGGATTGGATGGAGTTGATGTTGGGGTGTCGGTGAAACGGTCATTGGAGATTACTGTGTGAGTTCCAACACAGACCCTGTCTGAAGTGATAAGTTAGGGTGAGGGGAAATTGTGAACTCTTCTGTAAATGAGCACCAATCGTGAAAGCTGTGTGGGCATAGGCTCAGATTCTCCCTCATCAACTTCATCAATGGGCAGAGATGTACTCTGTCTGAGGTGGTGTGAGGTACCTAAAGCATTTGTATAGGCTCTGGTTCCAAGGCTACCCATAGACATCTGTGAGGTCAGGAGTTGCCCATCAGCCTGCTGTAATTGTTTACCTCTCACCTTGTCCCTTTAACCTGTTCCTGTAGGGTCCGCAAGCAGGTGGTGAACATCCCGTCCTTCATTGTTCGTCTGGACTCCCAGAAGCACATTGATTTCTCCCTCCGGTCTCCTTATGGTGGTGGCCGACCAGGCCGAGTGAAGAGAAAGAATGCCAAGAAGGGCCAGGGTGGTGCTGGAGCTGGTGATGATGAGGAAGAGGATTAAGTTAATGTCTCCCTGGACTGGAGAATTNATCCCGTCCTTCATTGTTCGTCTGGACTCCCAGAAGCACATTGATTTCTCCCTCCGGTCTCCTTATGGTGGTGGCCGACCAGGCCGAGTGAAGAGAAAGAATGCCAAGAAGGGCCAGGGTGGTGCTGGAGCTGGTGATGATGAGGAAGAGGATTAAGTTAATGTCTCCCTGGACTGGAGAATTGTCTAGTTTTCCAGTTGGCTAATAAAACATAATTAACACTTGGTTTATTGGTGTGCCTCTGCTGTGAACACAGCCTCTGTGGTGGGAAGAAGCCCTGCTAGATGTAGGCCAGGCCACTATGCAACTTGTTTGACAATGTTTGACCAGATGCTTTGTGTTAACCGTGCTCTGTGTGATTGGTCCTTGTTTAATGGGCTACAGTGGAAAGAAAGATGGCAACCCAGCCATCTGCAGCCGAATGAATCTTCAGTGGGGTTGACGTGTAAGCTTGCTAGGTGGCTTCTGTTTTGTGAATTGTTTCTCAAGATGTGGTTTTGGTTAGCAGGAAATAGGCCAATGAGCCCTTTTCCTGGGGCAGCTTAAGAAATTTTCAGCTGAAGTTTTGTGTTTTCATGGTCAGGAGGGAGGCTGGCTTCCTCATTTTCTATTTTGCCTTCTGGGAAGCTTGAGTCAGATTAGAGGGTGCGGTTTTATCTCTGACGGAGTGAGAATTGCTTGAAGTTGAAAAGCAAGTGTCTTGCTTTTCTAATGTATTTCAGTCCTTGAAAGAGGATTTCAGGTCAGTTAAATGGCTGGCTTCAATGCAGGAAAAGACCTTACAGCATTGTAAAGGCTGCAAGCAACAGACCCCTCCCTATCCAGAGGTCACAGTTGATGAAAATGCCATCCATAATTGGTTAGGTCACTTGGGATAAAAGCTCAGCAGGAATTAATTTTGGGTTGATTGTCTGGGAGCAGTCACCTTCCAAAGAACAGGCTCCTCCTGACAAGGTCATTAAGTGGCCTCCCGCCAGCAAGGGGTTTATCAAAGTTGAGAGTCAATGGCCACACACACATTATCAGGATCTCAGGATTCTGCTTAGGGTTTAGGTCTAAATCCCTTAGCTAAACTAGTCATCTTACTGCTAAGTAGCAGCCAGTGATCTTGAAATAGAGTACTCTGGGATGGGGGTAAGCTTGAGGACATGGGGTTTTTCTGTAGGAGATTGGTCTTTTGTTTCATTGACTACTTTGGTGCTATAGTGGAATATCTGCCAGGGAGCAAGGCTGAGTGATACATGTCTGAAATGAAGTGTAGTTAGAGGAGTTTAGTGTTAGAAAGTAAAAGCTTTGGTGCTTTCAACAGGAAACAGACTCCAGGCACCACCCCTGTTGCTGTACATTGAAGTGCTATGCTAGACTGGACATGGGAGCTGCCATGGTTGGTGTAGGAGCCCATTGTTAACCTCTGTTCAAGGAGTTGATTTCATACAAAGGTTAGTGTGAGGGAGAAGGCTGGACTATGCTATCGAGACCCCTCAATCTCTGAGCCCTTGTTGCAGGACAGGGTATAGAAACTTGCAACTAGACATCAGAATAGAAAAGTTCCCAAGACCCTTGTGCAGACCAGAAGCAACTAGACTTAGAGCACGCAGCCCATATACATTGCCTGTCCAGTCCCCATTCTCTCACTCTCAGCACTTGGCTCCTTTCACTACTTTTTACATGGGGCAAATGGGGCGGCGGTTGGTTAGGTGTAAACAGTGTTGGGGGACAGTACTTGTGGGTAGTTCTCAACAGGCTTCTGTCCTTAGGTTTAGACTTCATACTAGAGGAATTTGGAAGTCTGCCTCCAGCCCACCCTGGAGCCTCCCCAGAGTACTGGAAGGATCTCCCATGTCCTCTTGGGAGTTCATTGTTAGTCCAAAATAGCCTCAGTATAGAATTAAAAATACATGAATTAAACCTTGCAAATCTAACCAAGGAGGTGAAAGACCTACAGTGAACTTTGTTAAAATTGAAGAAACATTCAAAGGTTAAGAAGGTGGCTCAGTCAGCAAAACACTGCGAGTATATGGACCTGAGTTTGGGTTCCCCTGTACTCATTAAAAGTTGGGTGTTTGCAGAATTTGTGTGAAGTTATCAAATCCCAGTGCTGGGGATTGTAGTCCACTAGTCACCCGGCCTACCCAAATTTATGGCTCTGGGTTCCCTGCCCATTCCCTCCAAAAGTGGAGAACCTGTGACTCCACATGCACAACACATGAGATTGAAGACTGTTGAAGATGGAAAGATTTTCTCTGTTCATGAGTCAGCAGTGCGAAAATGGTTATATGAACCAAAGCAATGTAGAGATTCAGCACAATCCCTGTGAATGTTCCCAATGACATCCTTCACAGAACTAGAAAATCCTAAAGTGCATGTGGTGATGAATGCTCCCAATATTCTGAAGGCCAGTAACTGAGGACAGTCTGGTATATGAATTTCCAGGCCAGTCAGCTACACAAAACTCAAAAGACAGAGTCATAACCTAAGATATATATGAAAAAATGAAATACTTCCAAGATGGAAACATTCTAAACAGTGATGGTGGTGGTATCAGCACCCAACTTCAGATTATAAATCTAGAACCACAGCAACACAACCGGCATTGTCATTGGCACAAAACAGGCACAGAACAACAGACAACCAGAAAAGGACCCAGAGCTGGGCAAGGTGGCCCAAGCCTGTGAGTCAGGTGTTTAGGAGGATGGAGTAGGATGATCGAAGTTCAAGTTCAGCAGCAATTAAATAGCAAGTTTGAGGTCTGCTGGGTTATATCATGTCTGATGTACATTAAACAAGGAAAAGAAAGGGGATAACAGAACCAGGAAATAAACCTTCCAGGGTAAGTCATTGAGTTCTGAATACCAGACAAGTGCTATATCCCAGCCCTTTAACCTTTATTTTGAGACTGGATCTCGCTAATTTGTCCAGAATGGCCTTGAGCACACTCTGCAGCTAAAGTGGATTTTATATTTTATATCCTATGTCAGCCTCTGAAGTAGCTGTGATGTCAGGACTGTGCCATCATGCCCAGCAAGTTTTAAATTTTAAGCTACTCACTGTCTTTAAAACAAACAAAAAACAATATTAAAAAAGGAAGAAAGAAAAAAAATCAGCGTGGTTGTGATGCCCTTAAATTTTTTTTTTTGCTGAACCGTATTTTTGTTTCTCACATCCCAATCTTCTTTCTCCTCTTCCAGGTCATCACCCACAACCCCGAACTCCACCCATCCAGTCCTCCTTTGTTTCTATTCAGAAAATGGAGGACCTCCCTTGGATATCAGCCAGCCATGGTCTATCAGTGAGTCTAGGCACCTCCTCTTTTATGAAGACTGGATGAGGCAATCTATTAGGAGGAATGGGGTCCAAAAGCAGGCAAGAGAGTCAGAGTCAGCCCCTGCTCCCACTGTTAGAAGTTCCACAAGAAGATTAAGTTACACAACTGTAATATATATGCAGGGATCTAGGTCAGTCCTGAGCAGGCTCCCTGGTCGCTGGTTCATTAATTTTTTTAAGGGATCACATGTAGGCTGATGTGAAAAAACTTTCTTCCTAGGTTTTCTTTTTCTTTTTTCTTAATATTTATTTATTTATTATGTATACAATATTCTGTCTGTGTGTA